>WEIU01014319.1:1395592-1412649 GCA_013389925.1 Aegithalos caudatus
AAAAAAAAAAAAAAAAAAAAAAGGCTTTAGTCTCAAACATCAGCTTGTTCAAAGCTCTTGAAATAAGCAAAATGCTGGAATTTGCATTGAGTCATGACAAGTTAGAAGTGTAACAGTAAGAAATAACCTTCTGAACAACAATAAAAAGAACATCCTTAATGTCAGGCAAAGAGTAAACAATTACATTTTTAAAGGCTGCCAGTTTAAAAATATACAATGTAAAGAACTAAAATGGTTTTAGCTCTTGTCACAATTTTGTGAAGTCTTCATATGTTTTTAAGTTTTGCCTTTTTTATAAAATGTTTTTTATTCCATTTTACTTTCCTCATAAGAAAATTGAAATGAATTTGTTAACATAAACTTCTGTCAGTGAAATTTAAAGGGAAATGTATTTCCCTCAGCTATTAAGACATACAGTTACTCTCATACTGGAGTAATTTCTAAGCCTTCAAGGGAACAAGAATAGGAACTGAATATTACAGCAGAACTCAGGACCAACACAGGCCTCGTGCATGGTGACAGTGTGGGCACAAGGCTTGGGAAGAAAAACAGCCATCACTGGTCAGTACAACTTGGATATTCCCACTATAAATAGTTACCAGTCAGCTGTCCCCTGGTCAGTGCTACAAGGGGACAAGCAGAAAGCAAAAGAAGAGAAATGATTGCAAAGCAAGAACACTTCTGGCTGTTTGCTGGAAAATCCTACTTTCCCCCTCAGTGTAGGCAATGCAAGGTTCAGTTTCAGGCTGAGGGTGAGCACAACACAACAGGAAAGCAGCAGCACAACTTCACTGCACAGCACTGCAGCAGTGCAGGGCTAACAGCCAGATTCAGCTTCCTTCATTCACAGGCTTTGTTGCACAACAATTATACAACCAACCTTGGCAAACCAACCAACCAACCCAAACCCATCAAAGGGCCAAAACAAGTTTAAAAAAAGCTTTCCTCTTTCTTCTCTCTTTTCTCATGGGAAGTGGATTACCAGAGCTTCCAGGGACTTCCAGTCCCCAAGAAGATTAAAAACAAGAGCCATGCTTCCTCCATGACACGCATTAAGCTCAGCAGAAGCTATCTGAGATTGTCCCACTTAGAACATGGAAAAGGGATTACAGCCAAACAGTGCCAGCTTCAGCCATTTACTCCCTCCAATTCCTCTCCAGTTCACACTGTAATATTCCTGCCTCATTTAAATTTATGACACTTTTCAAGTTCTAACAGGGTTGCCAAGAGACTTTTGTACCAGTTCATGTCAGTCACAGTGTCAGTGTGAGAGCTGAGTGCAGCTGCTTGCAAGGTTTGGAAGTGATCAAGAATGTTTCTTTTCTGCTGAGATGGTGGCAGCAGGTTTGGAAGTGATCAAGAATGTTTCATTTCTACTGAGATAGTGGTAGCTGCAGGACTAGAATTCATCTTTCTCAGCTGAATCAGGGTAGCTCAGATGACCATACACAGTGTTTGTAACAACAAAAATCAGAGTGCTTCGAAACCTTCATACTTCAAAATATAGCATGGGAAATTGGATGACAGACTTGTCCACTGAAGCTTCTTGCCCTGCTTGATACTTTAAACATGCCACTAGGTCCAGCAAATCTGAAACATAAGTAGGAGACAGTTCTGCCAAATGCTTTTATTGAAGAAGAGAAATGCATCAATGCAACAAAAGGCATTTGTTCTATTAAACAATTTCCACACCTAGAGAACAGTGGCAAAGCTGAGATATGCAGTCAGCACCCGGGCAGACAATGCCACAAGTCTGTAAACATCTGACTCCCACAGCCCCAGTGCTCACATTTGCCTCTGTAGGTGAGAAACAAAGCTTGTACTTTCAGTGTAAAGCCAGAGTGTATATTCAGTGTAAAGCCAGAGTGTATATTCAGTGTAAAGCCAGAGTGTATATTCAGTGTATACCTTGAAGTGCCCCTCATTCTCTGTGCAGTAAATCATCCTCTGCCTTGCCTTTTAATTTGCCAAGGAATACAGCTAAGGTAAATGTTACCCAAGCAGAAGGAAAAAAACAAAAACAAACAGCCAAATAAACAGATGAGGGAGAAGAAAATTAGAGAAGTAGCAAACATTCCTGTCCAAAACATCCTGGAATCTGGTGATTTTGTTCACCTTATTCAAACCTGACATAAGAGAAAGTGGTGTACACCAGAACATTGGACTAAACCCAAGGGAATAAGGAGAAAGTTGCACATTTGCCAACTAAAGTTTCTCACACTTTTTTCAGGTGGCATTTTAGAGGGAAAGGGAATAATTATTCAAATGCCAACACTAAGCAATAGTAATACAGGCATAAAGGCATAACATACCTTTATTTCTCTTCAAAGTGATGAATAGTTCCACATTCAACTGATAAGGACATGGCTGAACACTAAGATATAACTGCACGACTGCTATTTTCTAAGCATGGACATGGAACAAAAAATTGCTTTCAAACAATGACAGAGCATTTTTGTTTCAGAATAAGCAAACTCTGTGGCAAGTGGTCTTTAGTCAGGATGTTCTTATCAAAGGTGTGTAAACCTGCTCTCCTAAACAATAGGGTCTTCCATTTCATTCATGTGAAGAGTTGCTGCATATTTATTCACATAAACAAAGTAAGATCTATGACTTGGAACACAGCAGCAACACAGATTAATTAGTGGAGGCTGCAAAATAGGACAAAAGTGTAAGACTTTGTCTACAAGTACTCAAAAAGATCAGGCAGCCCCAAAAATTCGCTGTGTGGCATTCTGTGTTTTCCAGAGGTAAGCTCAACATTATAATAGTACATTGAGGATAAAACCAAAACAAACACTGTTTATTTAAACATTGAAAACCCAGGGAGAGAACAAAAGTGGGATTTTTAAGGTTTACCTTTCTAGGGTTTCCTGGAGGGTAGAATTTGTGGTATATCTAAAATAAAGAAATTAGATTGAAGAGAGTTAAAACTGGTAGACAGAACAATCTCTGTAGTAGTACAAAAACATGATGGTAAATGCAAAGATAACATTAGTAGAGGCTATTGTGGAGCAATCCAAAGGCCTTGAGCACTCTGCAGCAAAGATCCTAGGATTTAACTCACTACACCTTACAGAAAATAGTGTGAAGCATCAGCACCTGAAGTATTAGGGCACAAATGTCCTATACAGCCGATTAATGTCACAGTAAGTGTTTCACATCCCACTGAATGATGATGTCACATTATGTCACAGGGATATTGCATAAACCAGGGTCCTACATGAAAAAAAATCTGTGTGTCCTATAAATCTGTTCATATAGTATTTCTGAGGAGATCCACACAGCGTCATAGGGCAAAAAATTAAGTCCCTCAAAAAGGAAAAGAAAAAATAGAGTTAAAGGGTGTGAAATATTGAGATGTTAGGCAGAAGGAAATGTCTGTACAGCACCCAAGAGAACATGACATCCCTGCAGCATTACCAAAACCTACAGAGAGGCAAAGAAACTACAAGATGAAGTCTATAGGGAAAAAAAAAATCAGAAGGGAAAAAACACCAAAACAGTAAGGATTCAGACCCATTGTCTTCAGTACACTCCTTTTAAGCATCTCTGTGCTTTGTATTTGAGCAGCCACAGTGCTTGACCAAATGCTTTTCACCAAGGAGAGCAGTCACAGATACAACTGCACAAACAATTTCTTGGCAGGGGTTGGGAAGGAGGCTGAGCAGAGATCATGGAGCTAGGACACAGGTCCCCAGAACCATTCTTGGATCTCTACAAAGTTAGGACTGTCCAACTGCTCAGTTCCTCAGGTGAAAAAGCAGGAAGTTGAACTTGCCAATATAATGAAGCACTGGCTTTTTATGGAAGTCCATCTGTTCCAACTCCCCGGCTCAAAATACAAGGAAATGTAAGAATCAAAAAAGAATGCCAACACGATTCCAGCAAAGAACATTATTCTACTTGCTCTCCTAAATCTATTTGAAATATAGAGAGATGATGTGATCAACCCAGCTGTTAAGATGAAAAGCAAAGGTTTTGGGTTTTTTAAATTTTATTTCAGTTGTGTGGGGTTTGTGGTTGTGTTGGGGTTTTTTAAATAGTTTTATGTATTCCTACAGTACAGTTGCTCACTTTGAGGTGTTTAATTTCCATAACCACTACAAAACATTTAGGCAAGCTTTAAATTACAGTCACATCTCTGCTTTCACTGTGAAAAAAGCATGCAATGTAGCAAAATTTAATTGGAGTGTGTGTTTTACTGTCACTGATTGGCCAGACTGAATATCATCTGAGCAAAAATCCCAACTTTATTATAGGAACAGCCCCACTGAGAGAACATTGCCTAGAACTGCTCATTTTCTACTACTCTTCCACAAGTTACTTAAAACTCCATTAAGAAACTAAGTTCAACACTTGCTTTAGTTTTTGTCACAGTAAGAACATAGCAATTATTTTGAAATGGTGGAAATTCAGAATGTACTTACTTTTAGCACTATCTAAAGGTCAGCTATTTCTCTGTATTCATATAAAAATACAAGTAGACCAGGGTATTCCCTTTCCCAAATAAAGGTCTTATGTACAATTACTCCCAGTAATGAAAAATAAAATATTTTCACATCATGCCTTAAGTTTTTATACCAAGATTTAATTTGAATACAAAACACTTTACTAATAATCAGCAAACAAATACAAGTCAGACAGCATTGCTGAACAACTCATTAAAATTTTCTCACTACAAAGACAAACCAGAAAACCTTTCAGCAATTATTTGGCTATAATTCTAAACAAACAATAGGTTCTGCCTCTATAAACACTGTCCTGGCTCTAATTTATAAATTATGCAAAATATTACACAGATCACTCAACAATCCATCCTTAATGTACCTGAAGAGGTCTGTACAATCCCTAGTGAATAATGCATGTTTCCATTTGGCCATTTTCCTACAGCAAAAAAAAAAGAAGCAGATTTAATTCAGCTCTAACTTTGAGATCTGAACACCACCAAAGACCAGTCAAAAAGCTTAAGGAGAAAATGCTTTAAAACTTCAATCTACTTCCCAAATGGAAGAACTAAATAGTCCTAAATATATTTGAAATTATATTTGAAATAAACCAGCATCTGAAGAGCCTGGCCATATGCTAAACTGTCACTCTCCCATAGTGAGTGATGAATTAAGCTGGCTGTGTAGCTGGCTGCTTACTACAATACTGTTCATGTCACTCACATATGCTGCTTTGGCAGTTATTACAGCTTTTTGTAAACCAAGCTCCACATTTGATTTGAGAACAAATTACAGACCAGCTAAAAGCACTGAACTCCTGACTGGTTTCCAAAGAACTGGAAGAAACACCACAAAAGACTGGAAAGGTAAAAAGAGAAATTGCAGTACCTTTGAAACCTGCCTGATTAAAAGCATGTGAAATATCCAGCCAGCTAGACACGAGTCCAGTACTCAATGTTTGCTGGGATCTGTGCAATCTGTGCAGTTTTCTGTCACCTGGGACACTGCAAAGCCTATGGCAAAGAGAATGCACAGAGGGAGAACATTCATCCACAGCACCTGGGGAATATAGACCAGGAATTTAACTGGCTGGTTAGCACAAGCTTCTCACTGAAGTGAGCACTTGGAGCTTTTCTCCATACTTGGCACAGAGGTAAAAAAAATCCAGTCCTTATGTCAGTGGCCTTATAGTCTAGAGGCTGCAAAGTAAAATACGCAAAGAAGCAGTGAAACGTTTATGGTAGGTATGTCTGAATCTCTAGGCAAGATTCTGGTTATTCAAGAGTTGGAGTGCAACAAAACCAAGCAAATCAATCCTTGGAGCATTGGTACCAGAGGAGCAAACCACCACAGTGTGCCTGTGGCCAAAAGGACAAGAACTCATCTCTTCAGTGTGTGTCTTACCTTCCACAGGAATGTCAGGCTCCATCTTACCCCAGAATTTGCATTAGGAAAAAAGTGTTATTTTGACAACTTTATAATCAAGGTTCCCAGCATTATCACATGCAGATCTATAAAATCACTTCTGATAAATTAGAAGTTGAGGAATTTGGGTTGCAGATTTGTGGTGAGGGGAGAAGTAGAATACATCTTTACTTTCTATAAACACCAAAGTACCTGTAAAGAACAAGGAGTCCTCTGAATTATGACATTTTTCATAAGCTGAACTCTTCATGCTCTTGATTCATTTTCTCTTAACTTACTTTTAGGCTACACTGAAGCTTCTATAAATGACAGAACTACAACACACTCTTCTTCCCACAGCTGCCTGTGTGCCTTGTCTAATAGACAAGCAGAGTTTGACAGAGCACAGATGTAGAGATCCCGTGGGCAGCAGAGGGTGCAGGTAAGGCACCAGCACAAGTCCATGGTTACCCTACTGAGTGTGCTGTAATACCCAGGCCTAAATACAATGTTAAATGCAGAAATGCACACAGCTGTAAATGATGCATTGTCAAATACTGATTTTAGGTTGATACTCAGGAACAGGAACCTCTAAGCCTGCCCTAACACCTTCACTGTTGTCTGTTATACTGCTTCTTCAGGTAGTGCAGAGAGCATTTTTGAGGAAATAAATTTAATCACTTTCCATCTGTAAAGAACTTGGCTCCAGGTTAAGCATCCCAGACAAGGTCTACCCTGTTATTTGCTCCATGATCAGAAGGAATGTGAAATATGCAGTGTTTGCCATTACCTGGAACTGTCACTGCATGCCAGACAGTACCAGTTACACTGAAATACCCACTGTCACACATAAAAGCTTTGCCAACCCAATAATGAGAAGATCAATTTGGTAACAGTAAGGCTTCACCTTTTTAAGACACAGACAAGAAAAATATCCATGAATTTCCACAGCAAATCAAATTAAACAAAATATTTAACTGTACCATTGGTAGAACTCTGGAATTTTTATGCTAGGGGAAAAGTTTTAGACAATCATTTGAGTTACTGCTTTTACATTTCAACCATAATAAAAGTGTAACATTTCTGGGAGAGGTTTTAAGAGTCCCCAGAGCCTTTTCTGTCACATACTCCCTCTCACACCCCTCAGTCTTTGTTCTGAAATCACATGGGGGGTCAGGTTAATCCCATTAATCACTAACACAAGTAGCCAGAGAAAACAGACATCCATATACTAGCAATTTTTCCTGAACATCTTTGCACATTCTACAGGAGATTACTACTTTCCCTCTAAGTTAGCAGCAGCACCTTCAGCTGATGGATGAATTCTAAAGAGCTCTTTCTCACTCAGAACTGCTACATTTTAAATGCTGAAATGATGTACGTGGTTCCATTTCAACACAGGCTTTTGTAGCATTTTAATGTCTTGCCATTTAGTATCTGGAATCCAGAAAAGGGGATACAAGTGCTATTACTGGTAGCTAATGGACATTCTTCTTGAGTTCAACTGCTGAACTACATTTTGAATAAAGGGCTTAATTCCCAGAGGGTAAAACCTCCTTTCATTATTGCCCAATGCTTAGACTAAAGAAGAATTATCTGCAAGTATTAAGTAGGGGCAATGTTCATATTTCAATTTCTAGGTTCCCACACAGATTGCATAGCACAATGTTAACTGAATGCAGGTCACATCCAACACTAAGTTCTATAGTTGGACATTTTCATATTACAGTCTTTTTTTATTCACATTTTAAAATGGCTTTTTATGCAGAGCATTCTTTTGGATAAAAACAGAGTATGTAGTAACAGTAATAAACTCTACTTATTAAGCTGTCCCACCCAAGATGTGCCAGTAGATCCCAGCTGTGTGCCCATGGAGTTTATGTCCACCTTGGTCAGCTGCTGCATTCACACTGCTCTGAGCCACCACAGCATATGCTACCAGCCAGAAGTCACATCCCCACTCAGGTTCCAGGGTTCCCTCAGCAACAAAAGCCACCCTCGTGTGATTATACTCTTTACTGATGTGGAGACACCCCCACAACTCAGCTTAGCCCTGCTTTAAAGCAGCACTCCTGCAAGATTGGCCTGGCTTCCAGTTCCTCTCTGCATCCGTGCCTGCCCTAGGAAAGGGTTAAACCCCCAGTCCTGGAAGGCACATCCTGCAGCTCCACTGGCTGGAATGGGAGATGCCAACCCTACCAAGGCTGCCCTTGGCACAGGATGTCCTGAACACCAGCTTCAAAGCACTGCTCCTCTGCCACACATCTGCAGCTACTGCCACAACTGCAAAATGAGAGCTTTCTCCCTCAACCACCACTGCTGAGCACGCTGCTGCTGCTGCTGGAGATACAGAGCAAAGTTAGGAAAATGAGTCACCTGTTTCTGCAATTCTCTCTAGAGAAGTGCACAGTAACTAATGACACTTCCCTCTGTGCCCTTTCTGTTCCTCAATATATATGCAGTAGAACGCTTCACAGAAGTCAGAGCCTGAAGTCCAAGTCTTTGAAATTCCTTGATGGGTTTTTAAAGTCCAGTGCAAGCCACACTTTTGATCTCACCCCAGCTAGGACTAAGTGACAACTTGGTTTGTTCAGGCCACACATTCAGGGAACACGATTTTCTGTCTCAGGAGTGCTCAACTGGGAGACCACCCAAGCCATTTGAAGTGTCCCTAGTGACACCTAGGAGTTAGAGTTGTTGACACCTAATTCTAACTTGAATTTTAGCAGGGCTTTTCAAAACATGATTAATATTTTAAGACTGTTGATGAAATGGCATTACCTAGCAAAAAGGATTTTCTCTTAAAAATATTATGAAGACAAAGAGAAACTTCTTTCTTAGTACCATAATAACAAATGCATAAAAAGCTTCTTATTTAATATATAACATGACTGCACTTCCAGAATGTTGTATGATTTAAGCTGTCTGGGTTTTTTGGCTTGGATTTAATTACTCAGCCAAAAAGGAAAAATTTCTTTCAAGATTGAAGCTACTGCCTTCCTTTGTATTAATAATTTGTACAGAACTGCTGTGTGCATCAGACAATCTGCATGTTTGCTCAGTTACAGACCTGCAAGCAGGCTCAGCCTCCAGTTAACATTTCAGTGCAACCTACTGGCATGCTAATTAATACCTAATCAGAAAGTTCCTAATAAGTATATCAGATATTTACATTCAGACTCGCTATTTTTAAAAGCTAATGACTTATAGCATTTAGAATGGTGAAAATAAATCAAAGTCATCCCATGCCACACAATTTACTTCCAATATTTTTCAGAAAAGAGTAATTAACTTCTACTCAAAATGCACTTGTATGAGATTATCATCAATATTAGGACAGCAAAAATAATGGCAAGTATGAAATTCCATGGGTATCATTGCATAAGGTTCATTTTACCAAATCCCTTCCCCCTCACCCATGCAAAATTAACATTTATATTAAAAGAAACAGCTGACATAGCAAGTTAACAGACTACATCTAATGACATGCAATTAACTCTCTACTCATCAACAGGAATATCTATTTAGATATCAGAGAAATAAAGCCCATAGTTCATTTATTGCTGAGGAAAAAGAAAAAAAAAAAAAAGTAGGAAAAGACAAACTAAAATCCATAAAATGGCTTAGCAAACCAGCAAGCCACAGATGAATGCCAAGCCCCCCTGTCAAGGTGCCCTGCTCACTCATAACTTCCAGCTGCACCCATGAGAGACTTCCAAGTTCAAATCATGGAAGTGACAACTCTGCCCCTTCCCTCTCTTCAACAATGACCTCGACAGTCACACTCCGGACTTTGCTGTCCCCAAATGGGCCATGAAGAGATGTCCTGATCTCTTCTATTATTCCATCAACACTCACTACACTTACAGTGCCATCAGAATTTGACTGACCAAAAAATGCTACAATTAATCCACTTAGCAGTAAGACCTTTGCCTATACTGGAAGTGGATATACAGTGCACAGGGAGTGTTCACACACTACATTTGTATCAGGTTTTATTTGGCATTCACTGGTCCCTTCACAGCTGACTGCTACCAACAAACAACAGACAGCTGCAGCAACAACTAAAGCCATCATGAGAGGCTATTCAAAAAGTGTAAGTTATGTAACTTAAACTTAACTTTTCATAGGACTGCTTAAGGGTTATATTCCTCCTGGTAGAGAACGGGATCATTCCGTAAGAGCTGCTCATGCTCTGAATGAGCATTTCAAATCAAATGCATACGAACCACCTACAGACTAACACTATTTCAAGACTGATTTTTGCTTTCAATATATTTTTTCAGTCCGTCAGAGGAAAACAAAACTCACAATTTCAAGTTACCAGGCAATAGCTTGGGTTATTCAGTTATGCAATGGTTATGTTCCTATGTAAAAGATCACAGACAATAAATTTCCAAGTAGCCAAGCATCAGCTCTCCTTGCAAGGTTAGGTTAAGGACACAAGAACACATGTTGAAGCACAACTGATTCTTGTTATCATATCAGATATTTTGGGCCCTCTTTTTCTTTTGTACATTAATTCCAGTGCTTCAGGGAAAGGCCTCCACAGACAGAGCCTGAGCATGCCTCTGGTGTTTCTGACAGAAAACAAAAACTGGCTGAAGCTGTCTTCAGGAAAGCTCTAAGCTTGAGCAGTGTTTTATTTACAAACAAGCATCAAATCTGCAGGCAACATACAAGTGTCTCTTGGGCTTTGTTTCTATACCTATGAGGATGACTGAGCAGCTTTACACTCTCCTCCCTCTTCTTAATCTAATTAGGGAAAAAAGGTAGAAAGAAACACAAATGCCCCACACACCCAGTATCAGTAAGGTGCAGAGGTAGAGCAAAATTTGTACAGCAGGTGATGCCAGTTAAAAACTCCCACAAACCCCAGTGCAACTCTGGCAACTTATTCCACAGTCTTGATTCCTTTAAAAGTGTTGTTTTTCAGCAGCTATTCTTCATTTCTTTAAACTAGTTTGCCAGGCACTGGGGAGGGGGAAAAGGGGGAAGTGACAGACAGAAAAAGAAAATACATAAAAATGAGCTTCCCATCACTTCTTACTGATCAGTTCTAGATTTATATATATATATATGTATCTAAATCTAAAGCAGCTTAAATGTCTGCTCATGTTAGCACAGCTCTTTGCTGTGCAGATTAATCATACTCCACTTCCTGCCTTTTAATATAAATCAGTGTTTGAAAATCTTTTTCCATTTATTACCAAGAAAAAAAGAAAAAAAATTAAAAATCCTTGCTAGAATAAAAAATAAAAAATAATAAAAAAAAAAAAAGGACTCAACCAAGAATCAATGGCAATCAGGATGAAAGCAAAGCCTGACCTGGTCATTGCAAATGCCCATCTTCATTGATTCAAAGGAACCATGTGTTTTAACTGTTGCTACGCCCACATACAAATTACAATTATTAAACAAAGATAGCAGCTGCTTATCACAAGAGATTCTCAAGCTGCTGCAAACAAAACTTCAAGCTGAAGATATTTTTTTAAATGGATTAGCACATTTATAGACTAAAAGTACATTCTTTTTCCCTCTCACAGTGGTTTGTTTATTTTTAACCAAGCACTTAAAGCATGCTGCTCCTAATCATGTTTGAGGGTACTGCAAGATAGCATTTCAGGAGTACTGGTGTGATTCAGGCCATGCTGTCTGGCTCAGTTGGAAGCCAAGCCCAATCTGAAGAAACATAGGAAATACAAAAAGCCTTGGCCTCCCTGCCCCTCAGCTTTTAGTCTGTTAAAAGACAGCATTGCTTGAAAACAAACTCAGCCATTTGATCATCAATTCACATTTAATTTCATGGTGTTCTTCAAGCAAGGGTATATAAAAAAAAAAAAAAGGTCTTTTTCAGCACAGACATTTGAAAAGTGAAACAGCTTACAGAAAAGACTCCAAGAGACATCTGAAATTCTAAGTGCAGTTAGGAAAGAGGCCAAGAGATCTGTACAAACCCACTCTACCAACTTAAAAAAAAAGAATATGACTTGAAGTGATTTTGAATGTTTAAATCTTTAAAGAATTTGATTCAACTTAAGATCTTTGTTTAAGTCACCATTTTTATCTGTTAAGCACAACAAAGAACTGGTGACAAATCTGTGGGTCTTTTAAATGCTCTGTGGCAATGCAGAATGAAATCCTCGCAGATGTGTGACATCACTTTTCAGGACACTGCATTATCAGGTTTTGGCATTTGATTTTTCAAATTGGACAGGTTTCTATATCCCATCCAACTGTATATTTTTCTATGACTGAAAGAAGAAACTGTATGGACATCTCTCCATAACTGTCCCATCTAAAGAGGCTCCATAGGCATATTCCCCTTCCATATGCATAGCATTCCACATCTTCCAGAGCATTTTAAAGACCCACAGATTTGCCACCAGTTTCTTGACTGTGTACATTATGTAAACCAAAAAATGTACTAATGGAGAGCAAAACTTGAGACAAGTAAACAGCCTGTCACTAGCAAGGAACTGACAGATGTTAATTTGTCTGTCACTTCTCTAAACAACTCCCAATATCAGAACAGATTCTCCATCAGTGGCTAGAAAACTTCCCTGATCCAAAGCTAAACCACCTGCAGTGTTGTTCCACACCAGCAGTACCACCTAAACAAACCACAGCAAGCTGTGTGCCAGAGGGCAATTTGCTTTCTCCAATAAAAAAAAAGCAAAAATTATGTTCAAAGAGCACAATTCTCAGATTCACTGGGATGTACACAGGAATGTGGTTACTGCTCAAGGTCATTCAAGGAAGGAGCTGCAAGCTCAGATCCAGACACATGCAGGAACATGTGAAAAATGTAAACAGTCTCAACACCACAGTTTTGTTTTAACCTCCTTAGAGGTCAAGTTATCCCTCGGTGCTGCTTTTTGAAAGCAATCCTCCTGCAGTCTGACAGTGCACTGTGTTGTACTGACCCAGCAGTCACAACCTAACATACCAAACACACCTGCAGTGAGAATCACCTCTGGAGAGCGTGGCAGTGGTATTTAAAACATTAATGCTACCCTGAGATCATCTTAGATTTACCCAAACAGATTTGCTAGCAGATCTGCTCAAGGTACCTAATGGTGGAGGTTGCCATGGGAACACAGTACAACTACACACTTTGCCATGACAACCAGGCCTCCCTGGAATACTAATGAGTGCCCATGGCAACAGGAAGCTAAAGACAAGATGTCTGGGGACCAAATATTTCATGTATCATTTATAACAAAGGCTATAAATATATTTGTACGCTTCCTATGCGAGATTTGATGGGTTTTGGTACCCTGCAAAACGCCACATATGGGGCAGAACAGCAAAGTGTAAAAATTGTGTGGCTGCAGTATAAATGGAAAATCCTATTTCAAGGCAACGCTGCGGCTGAAGTTCAATTCCACAAACAACAACAGAAATATCTGTGGTCAGCACGCCCCACGTGTGCATCACCCTGCACGTGAGCACCGCTGCCAGTTCACAATGGAACAGTTACCTGCACACAACGCTTTGTCTGGTGCACCAAAAAGCTGCTTCCTACCCACTGCAGAATCCTGTACTGAGCATGGATCTGTTCTCCAGATGGCAGCTACTGCAGCTCGTGTTGTGAAGGCAGCAGAAAAGCATTGCCTTGGTATTTCAGAAAAGGTTCATGACAAGAGATCCTTGTTACTTTATAGGAATGTTCCAGCAACTCGATCCGTGAGCAGTGTTTTACATTTATTTGTTTACAGGAAAACAATGCACTATAGCAAGTCACACATCAACACAAAATGTTGGCATTAAATGAAAAAATCATAAGTGACATCTGGTACCTTTTTTTTAAGTGCTCTCTGTACAGATGAATTTCAGAACACTTTCTAGATATTCTACACAGATTATCAAAATCTAAGACACTTTCAGGCACCCTGCCAGAAATCTTCTATCATTTAAAAAAAGAGGCAGTACCAGCTGGAAAGCCTGTGCTGCTTGTCCCAAAAGTACTCTGTGTGATAAGTCATATCCAGAGACAGCAAAATTTTAGGTCCCAGAGATCACAAGTGCCAGGATTCAGCTCACACCAGCAGTGCAAAAACCAAAGGAAATAAATCCTATCTAAGATTTTTCCTCGTGCCTTATTATTTGGTTTTATTAGGTTATAAAAGTTTATAAGGTTGTAAGTCACCTTGCATGAGCTTCTCCTCAAAAGTACAAAGAATCAGGAAAGCATTAATAAGCATAAAATTAATTTTCTCCTCTCCCTAAATGTCCATGATCTTTGATATGTATTTATTAGCCACTTTCCAGGTGTAAATAGAGCAACTGCTGCATTTCCTCAATGACAGAGCACAGAGATCATAGGGATAAAGAAAGAGCTGTTCTTTGTGTGAGATACTTCACAGTAGTCCCATGGCTGCAGAGCTGCTCAGGTGCCAGGTTCTCACTGCTTTTGACAACTGAGGCTATCCCAGTGACCAAAGTCCCCTGTCCCTTCAGCAGATCTCCTCAGGCCCAGAAGATGCAGCCCCACACCAAACAGGAGCTTGCTGGCCTGGACCAGGTGCCTCAGCCACAATCTCCCATCCTCTCACCTCTCACCTCCTCTCTCAGCTTAGAGAGGCTCAGGTACACACACTGAGGAGCCCCACAGGAAGGCACATTACGGGGTCTGCACCACTGACAATTTCTCACAGCTGTAACCCAAACATGTCATTCTCCAGGGTGCTGCAGGAATGTCAAAACCAGATAAACTGGGAAGATTCCCACACATGGAAGTGGTGGAATCATGATCCAGGAGGTAGTTAAAAGATGTGGCACTTTGGGACATGGTTTAGTGGTGGACTTGATGATCATAAGGATCTTTTCCAGCTGAAATTATTCTATGATTTTATGACTACATCTGAGGGCAAAGTGTTACACAGAACAGAAACCTCAGTAGCAGTACAACCAAGCACAGGAGACTAACCTGGACTAATCACTGGCAAATCCCTGTTCTGCTTACAAATGCTGCTGGCTGAGGCCACAGTGTTCTGAATATGCATATACAAACACAATATTAAACCAACACCATCACATTCAGAGTTATCCGATTAATGCAAGCCTGGCCATGATCACATTAAGAGTTTTCAGTGAAGTCCAATCCAGTGTTAATTGGTATGTTTGGAAGGACCTAAGGAAAAGGTGTGGGATGAAACAGCAACACAAAATGCAGGACATGGCCTTGGCACTGAATTTAAGATCTAGTCACTTTAAATAGAATCCAAGGACAAAAAAAAAAAAAAAATTATCAGGATAAATGAGCACTTTTGTTTCATAAACTTCAATTGATACAGATTAAGTTATGAACAAAAGAGAAGAAAAGGCAAGCTGCTTTTGTAAGTGGTCCAGCACAGTGCAGATTTACACATTCAACAAACAAACATAGCCCATAGTGGACCTTCAAGCTACAAAATTTCTCAGAGAAGCAGAACTTGCATTAATTTTGTGATATAACATATTATTGCTCTACAAAATTTGTCATCTTGAATCTAATCTGTTTGCACAGGACTGATTCCAGTTATTAATTTTCAACTGTTTTAATTCCTTTAAATACCACAGAGTCCAACACACACCCTAGCATTTCTTCTGTCATCACAGAGACCCAGTTTTAACACGAGCTGACTACAAAGACAGGAAAATCACATTTAAATTAAATTGCAAGATTACACAACAGCCTAAGTATGCATGGCAAAGGCTACTTTTTTTTTTTTATTCTAACCTTATTTTTCTATTAATATTTGGGGTTGTCATTTGTTGGTTTGGGTTTTGTTTGTTTGTTTTTTTTCCCCAAGCTGTATTTTTCACTCTCTCTTTCACTCCTCTTTTTTTGGGGACAGTTTTATTTTATGTGAGGGGACATGACAGATAGTTCAACAGTATCTCCTACCAAGAAAAATACAGAATTTAATTGACCTGTGGCTAGCAGGGGCAATTACTACATAGGAGGAAAAAAAAAAAACAAACAAACAAACAAAAAACTGGGATAGGCACAGGAAAAAGAACACTGTCAATGGATAAGCTGTCCCAAGACAAAACAATAATTTCAGCATGACTGGAGCTCAAGGCCTGGTTGCATATCTGCACTTTATTTCCTCCCAATAGCAAATGCTGATATACACACTGAAAACCAGAGTTTCTTACGTGGAATGCACTTGCACACTGTGACCACAGTCTCTGCATCACTCAGAAAAATACAAGGATCCATCTTGTTCAGGAAGGACTGGCAGCATTGCCAATGAAGGCAGCCAGGCAAGCACAGCAACAAGACGCCATTTGCCAAATAAATCAAATAAATTCCTCCCTACATAACTGACAATTAAAAAGGTTTCATCTCCTGGAAAATATGGAAAGTCCCATAAGTCCTATCTAAGAAATACACATTAAGATCCACCCCAGTCAGTTTTGGGCTATTAGAGCCTTAAATCCTCTTAATCCTTCCCATGCTATTACTTACTTTGTGTTTCCTTGTGGAAAAAAAAAAAATCAACACCTTTCTGCAAGGTTTTTGTTGGGTTTTTTTTAATCCCTTTTCTCAGTTAATATACTTAGCTAGCAATAACCTCACACTTCCCCCCTCGGCCCCCCAACCCTACAGATATTGAATAGCTGTGCTACTTCAGGGAACAGTCATAAACGTGAAGGATGGCACTTGAACCTGCTAAACTGATTAAATGCTGAAAGGAAGGATCAATTACCAGAGAAAGGCAAGCTGGGGAGCCATACATAACACACTGCAGACAGAACAAAGAGCTCCTACTGCCCCGACTTAGCACAATCTGTGGAGCAAAAAAAAAGGAAAAGCATTCAGAAGTGCTTTCTTCCTTGCAGTTCAGGGCATCCACCTTCCACCAAGACAGTCAGGCAAGAGCAGCACACACGTACTGAAACTTCTCAGAAGAAAAAGGGAGAGAAAGGAACTACATGTTTGGGCAGAGGCAGATGTGCTTTGCTCTCTCCGACGTTTCACTCAGCACCTACCTATCCACTAGGACATTAAAATATATTAGTTCTGCATTTCAGATAAAAAGCACTCACTTCTAGGAGCCCTTGTTTAAATGGATGCAAAGGAAAGCACAGAAGATAACACAAAGCTACGACCTTTCAGAGCAGAGTTATCCCACTGAGCAAAGCACTTCCAGATTATACACGGCAATAGCCCTCAGGAGAAAGGCTTTAAACCAGAACAGGAGTCTCAATACT
>WEIU01014319.1:1422125-1435617 GCA_013389925.1 Aegithalos caudatus
AACATTTTCTGTCATAAAAATTGATTCTTGGAAGTCTGACTTGACAAAAGCACACAGAGTATTCATTTGTGTCACTTGTGACTCCCAAAATGCCTTTTTGTGCAGCTGTTGGAGGGAACTGTAAGCACTATTTGTAATTAGATTAACTGCAACGAAAAACAAACCAGATCTAATCTGGGAAGATCCACAGTCAAACATCTTAAAGCCAAACTCTTAAATTTAAGATAAAGCAGCTGTTTCCATCTTTGCAGTTTTTATGCCAAAATACTCCCTATTCCTGAATTAAGGAACTTTCACTCATAAATAAGTATTTCACTTTTCAGATTCTTTGGCCCCTGGAGCAAGCCAATTTCCAGTTTTTCTTTTATTCTCAGGGTGGGAAAAACCTCTTATATAAAAAAATAAACTAGAAAAACCCTACAGCAGGTCTAAAGAAAAAAAGCCTCATTTATCCTCTCACTTCAAGATATATACTACAGATTGAGTATAACCACTTACGTCAAAACTTAGGGATTACAGCCTCTTCTTTGGCAAGTCATTTGACTAAAATATTTTTAGCTTTTTTTTTTTTTCCTTTAAGTTGGGCATTCAAGAGTGGGCTGACTTGTTTTTATCACTAATTCAAGCCATCACACTCTCCATTCACTGCAGAAACATGCAAGTCTTTCCTCAGGTTTTCCTTCCACAGTTCTTATTATCTGTTTATTCACCAAGAAAATACTTGAGAGTTGCCAATACCAATCTGACTGGTGTTCTTTTACTTGGTAACACTACAGAAATATTAAGCTGATACAGGGAAACCTTTTATTTTGTTTTTCTTATCCTGGTGGCATAGAATAAAACCACTTATTTTGAGCAAAGGACACAGTTGTGGATACTTGCTGCAGAGAAATGCTGTACAAGCTTACTGCACACTGAAAATTCAATTTCTATTTCCACCATTGCACAAAGATCCAAACTGCAGAAGAAACTCCCTCAAACATGCAAGAGTAAATAAATGCAAGAGTAAATAAACTTTAACTATGCTACAGGAAGAGTGTGAAGGGCAAGAAGTTCTGGGAAAAAGTTTAAATTATTTATGCAAGCATACAGGAGAAGGTCAGTTTGTAAAGAGAGGTAAAACCTGCTTATCCAGGGATGTCCAGAACCACAGGGCAAAGAGGCAAAGGAGGGAATTCCCAGCACAGGACATGCTCCCATGTGCTACCCTACATGTCCTGAATCAGGGAGGCTCTCAGTACACAGCAGATTTTTTTTCTTTGATTGTTCACTTCAGGATGCCTAAATTCAAACTTGCTGTTGAGACAGAGGGAAAAGGGAAAGATGAAAGCCTCCATCCCAACCCTTATCTCTGAGATTTTCCTGTTTCTTTGGGGTTGCAGTTACCTGGCAGGTTCCTCAGTTACATCACACCCATTTTGTTGTCTTCACTTAGAGGGCAGTGAAAGTACCCCAGAATTGAGACCCATTTGTATTTGTTTCAGACACAGTTAAACATGAATGGACATGACGAGCCTATTCTTGCCATGTGGAAGTTCTTTAAAGATTGCAATGGGCTTCCCAAACATGAACACAGAACCTGGGCTATATCTGACACCAGCTGCTCTTTCAGTTTCTTTAGAGATGTCTCTCAGAATACTCTGTGTAGATCCTTCTCACTCCAGCACATCCAGTGCATTGGGGTAGAAAAATGAAATACCTGTGACATCACAATTTGCAGGTAAAACCTCCCACCTTACTTTCCAAGGTCTCATTAGCAGAGAGAGCAGCAGAACCCCCTTGTCAGGCTCATTTCCAATGAATCTGAGTGTTAGTGAAAATGTCAGAGAACAGCTTCTCTCTCTCTGAAAACAGCATCTCATTTTTTGATGGGGAAACTCTAGGGTTCCTTTACATGGAGGCACACATAGAACACCTGGATGGGCATGGAGCAGAGAAGGATGAATGAGGAACAAATAGGCTCAGGTCTGGCTGGAAGAAAAAAAATAAATATCTGTGCTGTCTTGCTATGCAATGACTTCGCTGCATTTTCCACATGATACATTCTAAACATAAACTCTACAACAGCTTTGATGGTTTGGCAACTCCTAACACACTGCAATCAGTGCATATACAAATATGGCTTTTAGGAGCAAAATATTTACCCCTCATTTAGAAAAAATGTGAAGCCAGACCTATTTTCTGCCTGTTCTACATTTTCCATCTATTACTAACACACTACTTTGACCTGAGTTTTCATTAGCACCAGGAAATAGATTGTTTCTCCAAATATGATGCTTTCTCCCAACCCTCATTGCTTCAGTATAGCTGTTACACATACAGATCTAAAGCTAATAGTCATATACATTTCTGGCTAATGTACATGTGCTGCACCTACAGTTCCTCAGGATCACATCAACTTTAAAAATGCAGGTTTTTGAAGACTAAAAGAATATTCTCTTCCCTCCCCTAAAGCCCCAACTTTTCCCAATGAAAAACAAAGTCCATCTGCTAATTCTGAAGTGCTCCACCCTGGCTGACAACACATTCAAATATCACAGAATCACTTGGAAGAGACATTCAAGATCATCAAGTCCAACCCATGCCCTAACACCACAGCACTGAGTGCCACATACAATCTTTGTTTAAACACATCCAGGGATGGTGACTCCACCACCTCCCTGGGCAGACCATTCTAGCACTTTATTATTCTTTCTGTAAAAGAACTTTTTCCTAACATCCAACCTAAGTTTCCCTTGGTGCAGCTTAAGGCTGTGTCCTCTTGTTCTGTCAGTTGCTGCCAGGACAAAGAGACCAACCCTCAGCTGACTACAGCCACCTTTCAGGGAGTTGTAGGGAATGAAAAGGTCACCCCTGAGTCTCCTTTTCTCCAGGCTGAACAACCCCAGCTCCCTCAGTCCTTCCTCACAGGGTTTCTGTTCCCAGCCCCTCACCAGCCTCAGTGCCTCCTCTGGATGTGCTCGAGCCTCTCAATGTCCTTCCTAAACTGAGGGACATGAACTGGACACAGCACTCAAAGTCCTTCCTAAACTGAGGGGTCAGAGCTGGACACAGCACTCAATGTCCTTCCTAAACTGAGGGGTCAGAGCTGGACACAGCACTCAATGTCCTTCCTAAACTGAGGGCACAGAACTGGACACAGCACTCAGTGTCCTTCCTAAACTGAGGGGTTAGAACTGGACACAGCACTCCAGCTGTGCCTCACCAGTGCCCAGTACAGGGCAGGAATGACCTCCCTGCTCCTGCTGGCCACACCATTCCTGATCCAGGCACGCTGCCATTGGCCTCCTTGGCCACCAGGGCACAGCTGGCTCGTGTTCATGGCTGTCACCAGCACCCCCAGGTCCCTTTCTGCCTGGGCACTGTCCAGCCACACCATCCCCAGCCTGTAACATCTCAGGGGGTTTTCGTGGGCAAAATACAGAACTCAGCACTTGGACTTACTAAGCTTCATTCCATTGGACTCTGCCCACTCATCCAACCATTCCAGGTCTCTCTGCAGAGCCCTCCTACCTTCTAACAGATCAACACATGCTCCCAACTTAGTGTCATCTGCAAATTTACTAATGGAGGACTCAATCCCCTCATCCAGATCATAAATGAAGACACTCAAGAGGACAGGCCCCAGCACAGACCCTGAGGAGCGCCACTGGTGCCTGTCCCCAGCTGGCTGCAGCACCGTTCCCCAGCTCTCTCTGGGCCAGTTCTGAACCCAGCACAGAGTGCTCCTGTCCAAGCCATGGGCTGCAGCTTTTCCAGGAATGTTTTGTGGGAGATGCTGTCCAAGGCCTCAAGCCCAGAACATCCAGAGCCTTGCCTGCAGCCACCAGGCAGTCACATGGTCATAAAAGGAGACCAGGCTGGGCAAACATGACCTACCCCTCCTAAACCCTCAAGTATAAATATCAAACTGCAGTTCAAGATTTGTAGGACAGGAAAAAATGTGTTTTTAAAAAAGAAGAAAAAAATGTAAGAGAAGAATATTCTGCATAGCATTTTCCTGGACACTGGAATTTGAAACTGACTTATACTGCAAGATGCTTGCTAGGGGGAAATTTTGGTATTCCCAATATTGCTCATGATTAAAAGTTTAAAAGTGCTCAAAACATCTCATTTCAACAAGAACATATGACAATGAAGATATCTACAGCAGAAGAACACTAAGCTAAATCTCATGCACATGTTAACTGCTATTTTAAATGATAGGACTTCAGTCACAGAAATCAGCAGAATGCAGAGACCCACAGGTAGTCCCTCAGAACCCTGGGCTTTGAGAAGTGTTGCTGCTTCTATGACAGTGTAGAATACCCATTGTTAAGTCGGTTTGAAACTGATCTCTTCCTAAATACCATGTTTTAAGACAATCCCTGATCAGAGGAATTTACAGACACCACCTGAGCTCCCTCAGCTCTCAGGCCAGGCAGCCTCAGAGCTCAGCACTGAGAGTAAGGCCTGCACTAACCACAGCCACCATCAAAACCCTTCTAAGGAATACAACAAAAATACACAACCTAGACATAAAGTCTGCCCACACTGCCTGGAAATCGTGCCAGAGTGAATTTTAGAGGATAACCTGAGCTGTTTGTGACCATGAACACCATTTTTACTGGCTGTGGTAATTTGTGCCCTTAAACACTCTGAAGTAATTTGCTTAGAATGCAACTGATGCTCATGTCTCAAGAGCAGTGGAAAATCTGTCAAAATTAGCACAGTCCTGGACAGTTTATAATTCCTACCAAAACTACAAAGATCCTGAAAGGACTTGGAAAACATATAACATGCCAAAGGCATTTGTTTACGTCTGGTACTCACCACTAAGTGTTGGGGTGGAAGGAGATAAGCAATGAGCAGGGAAAAAAAATAACTAAGATTTTGAAGTTTATTCAGTTAAAAGATTTCCAAACAAGAACCTGATCAAAAGTCCCCAAACATTATATATGTTCTGAATGTGAAGACTTATTTCCACTTGTTCAGTTAAGCACAGGAGAAAAACCATTTGTATGCAAATTAAACTTTCTGCTAGTCCTAAAATATGCCATGAAATACATATTTCTTCAATTTCAAAGCATTTTACTACAATTTAGGGAAGATCATTATAACAATGTTACCCTCTTTAATTTGTTCTTTTCTACTGAGTATGCAATTTTCTACTTGGCTAATCATGTAGACATGATTATGAAACAAAAATTCACTGAGTCTCAATTGAAGAGCAGGGAGCTCATTTATTAGAAGTTAGCCATGTCAAAGAAATGAAAGCAGATAAATGGAGTTTTACTGCTGACTAGCATTAAAACAACATCAGTTTTCACACAGATGAGAAATGAGAAAAATTATTGCAGCACCTTATTTAACAGTTGTTATTTAGATTAATTGTTGTTTATGGCAGTTGTTATTTAAAAATAAACTACAATATTTCATAATAAATAACCTATGTGTTTGAATACAGATTAAAATGTCCTTATAGAACATTAAGACCTATATTAAAAAAGATTAAGCAATGTATTACTACCTATGTTTTTTGCTCTTAATGGATTTAAACTGATAGTAAAATGAAGCAAATCTCTGGATCCATTTCCAAATTAAACTCATTTTTTACAAGTAGCAGTTGCAAAAGCAGCCTATCTTTAACAAAAACATTTGCTCATGATTATATTCCAGTGAATTTTGCACACCTGGCCCCATCCACTTATTGCACTCAGATGTGCTGTGCATTTCTTCATCTGAAACTCGTCATCCTCACATCACATTGGGCTGCCTGGTTGGTTACACAGGGCACACGGTAAATACCCAAAAATGCAGTGACAGACATTTGTGTTGACAAGTGCCAAGAGAGAAATAATCACAGTTAAAAACACACAAGAAGAAATAAATCTCAGATGAGTGACTGACAGCATTAGTGCAAATCTCCAAGAGCAGAAAATGTCACCAGAAATTTTTAAGAAAACAATTTAGGCTTTGAAGGAAATCCAATATCAAAAGCTAAAGGATCATTCTCCCTAGTTTAGTAGACAAAACAAGTCAGAGCATTCGGCAGTCCCAGAAAGCAGAGAGCTCATTCACAGTATGATTCAAGAGTTGTAACACTAATGGGGAAAATGATCAAGATTTCAGAACAAAAATGAACCATTGGTTTCCATTGGGGTTTGTGTGGTTTCTTTTTTTTTCTTAGAAGGTAATTCAACAGGCTTGGGAAGGTAAGAATACAGCTTGTTCCACTAGAACAAAAGTATTACGTTGCACTAGAAACAGGGATTCTGAGTAAAATAATTCTTGGATAGTCCTTCTGTAGTATTAATTATAGCCTTCTTGGAACAGATCTTTGAATACCACAAAATCAGTTTTCAAATGGCTTTTATTCCAACAGAGAACAAGCACTGCAAGTTTTACCATCATCTACCTAATCACTATGAAAAAGAACAATAAATTGATGTTGAAGCAGAGAAGGTTGCTGTAATGTCAGTTACAAAGAGAGCCACTCCTGCACCCATAATCAGCTTCAGGGTTTCTATCCACGTCAGCAGGATTTTGAGCCCCAGCTTTGTTTGGCACAGTCCATTAAATCAAAGGCTGTTTTGCAATGACCAGATTTCTGTTCCAGATTCATTGCCATCACACACAAATACACTTATACATACAGGGAAAACAGCAACACCTGCATCACACACAGCAGAGTGATCAATAAATCTCCCATACAGCCTTGGAAAACAGCATTTGTAGGGGATGGACCTTAACAAAACCAGCAGCTGAGCACCTGGCCCTGAAAGAAGTGCTAGCAGAGGGTGTACTCAAAACTGCTGAGCCTGATCACATAGCAGCAGTCACACATTTTCTGTTTGTCCTTTATGACAGTCATAGAAACATCAACTACCATTTCTTAGCTGTTCCACTATTGTTATTTTAATAGTATTTGCTACAAGAAAATCAGCATAATGCATGGATACATTTCCAGGAAGGTCAAACTTGTTTCTACATAATACTTAAAAATACACAACTTTTATCAGTGCTTTCCAAGGTGCTTAAAGAGTTGTGTTGAAGAATACTGTATATAATTTTAATTGACCAAAACCCTAGTAAGGACAGTGACCAACTACTGCAGCTGGCTGTGCTTAAACTTACATCAGCAACAACTGATATAAACAAGAACAAAGGGGTTTTACATAATAAAACACGATGTCTGAGTGGTTTATTCACAATACTATTGAAGTATTTTTCAGATACTAGTGTCCTTCATGCAGAAGGCTTAACATGAATTTCATGCTAAACTTCCAAGATCACCTGTAGCATTTGGAATTGGCACCAAAACAAGCAGATGACAAAATTATAGGAGTCCAAGACCATTACTTCTCTTAAATTATTTAGCTGGTAGTATGAAACAAATATCTGGATCAATTTTCAAATTAAACGCATTTTTTACAACTAGCAGTTGTAAAAGTGTTCTTTCCATCTTTAAGAAAAGCACTTGCTCCTGATTAGATATTCCAGTAAGTTTTGCTCATCTGGCCCTATCCACTTGCTGCACCCAGAGAGGGAGCAATCTGAATTACACCTATTTTTGTTGCCTAAATGTCACAGTCCAGTAACAAACACCATGCGTATGACCAAATAAAATTATACTTTAGCCTCTTTCATTACAGTACACTGTGTTTAATTGTAGGGAAAACAGGGCATAAAAGAAACATTAAATGCACAAACTTTGCAGAACTTGCTCTTACTCAGGAGTATCTTTTTACACATACTCATCTTCAATAAATATTATCTATAGTGGGGACATAAAACTGTTTCTGTTTCTAAACCTCTTTCTCCCCAGCACTAAACTCTTGTAATAACCATATTTGGAGTATCCCCTCCCAGCAGGGAATATATCTGAGCTCAGTGTGAGACTGATGATCTTTGTGCATTCGCTTTTCACGCTATAGATCACTACTGAGTATTATATTTTCCTTTGCCCCAGAGTTTGATCAAGGGAACATTGCTGGATAACACCACATTCTTTGGCAAGTTCTTTAGGAAGAGAGGCACATGAAAGGCAAGAGAAAGGGACTCGAAGAAAGATGTGCACTTCATTAGAGTTATGATGGTTGGAACAAATGCAACACAAAATGGAAATCCCTTAATTGCTTCAGAGCCATGTTGTTACCTACTCATATGGCTGTAATGAGCCATTCTAAAATCCTCATAACAATCCAGTGGAATTCATTTCCAGAACAAAGCACAGGTCACTTGGAAAGCGGTTTAAATTCACCCAAAAAATACACCTGTTTTGATCCTGTAGAAGCAAATTTCAGTTTACTAGCATCAAAGCAAATACAGCACCATTATTAAAGTGGGGAGAAAGAGCCACATAAACAATAGCATTCAGGGTGCCAGCCAGGGACAAGATAGCTCTTAGAGTTCAGTAACAAAGAACACCACCTAGAATTATGATTTCTTGGACAAAAGCTGTTTAACTTTTTTCCATCACAGGAATTCTGATGGGCACATGAATGCAAATAAAATATGAAAATATTAGTATGCCAGCAATGCAATTACCAAATCAATCACAATTTATAATAATAGTCCAAAACTGGGAGCTGGGTCATTGCCCAGATAAGAGACAGACAGAAATATTCGGAAGAGCAGTTACAAGCAGCACAGAATTCCACTGTCCACTCCCACACGAGCCCACAGGACTGATATCCACTGAGAGCTGCTGATGGTGATGGAGAGGGGCAGGAGGAATGTTAACAATCTTCCCCTTTTGACCCACATCAGGCTGTGATCACAAAGCAGCTTTGCAGGGATGGAGCCCATGAAAAGAAATACAGGCCACCCACAGGAAGGTATGCTGAGCTGACACAGACTGATGCATCTGCATTCTTCTCTTTCTTTTTTTCTTGGACCTGTTTGATTTATGATTCAATTAGAACAGCAGACTGTATATCTCATCTTTATATTGAAACATTGCTGTTATCCATGAGACTTGATAAAAACAGCCTCATTTAGGACTTATTGACCTTCTTATTGCTAGTCCCAGGCTTTTCCAGCCACTAAACCAGGTGCAGGTGAACATGTCACAATTTTTCATTCCCTTCCAGAAAGACTTTGTTTCCAATGAATTTACCTAGAATGCAGGATTAGCTCCTGCAGGAGGACTGCTAGAAAACTACATCACTCTTCAGACTTGTCCCATTGTTTCTGAATGTGTTTGGCTTGCTGCCTCTGACACCTGGGTTTCCAACACCACAGTGCTTATTTATGAAACATTACATCACAGAAATCAGAGGCAAGGCTCAACCTATTTACATAACACCTTCTGCATCAGTGAAACCAGGTAGCAAAGCACCTGCCCTGCTCCCCACCACAACAATCCTACAGCCCCTCCCTCCCCAACTACAGCAACAAAACACTTCTCAGAAATGTGCTGTGAGCTACATCACCAAAATGACTGAGGGCTGCAAAGTTTAGCCTGGATCAGCTGAAGGGTAAAGCAAAAACTGCAAGAATACCTTACTGAATTAAAATCTTCAGAGTGATAACACAGAAATGGAGGAAAATAAACAGGGGCTTTAGTAGAGCTCAACAGGCGATTTAATGCACCAAGGGAGGGAGGGGAAAAAAGAAGAAAACCAAACCAACTAAATAAATAACATGGAAGAGAAAGTTCTCTGCTGTGTAAAGAGTACTTGGAACTAAAGCACCTGAATGAGATGTTGAAGGCACAGGTTGAGTTCCCAGCTGAGGACATAAGCACCAAGTCTAAGACCAAGCAAGCCCCAAGATCAGCCTTGTGAGCTACAGATGATCCCAATAGTAAAGGCTGAGCCCCTGCACTGGTCCCTGTTGTTTTACAGGGCAAATTTACAAGTTTACAAGGTGGATGCCATTTAGGAGGCCCTGGCCTTTTCCTTCTTCACTGTAACTAGCTCCCAGCAAAGGCTCCTATCACAGAGTAAGGCTGTCTCATGCATTTGCAAAGTCATGACCTGTGAAATTATTTGCCCTCTCAGACAAATGCATATATGCTCTCTCTGCAGTATTCTTTGAACTGGAGCAAGCAGAATCCAGATATAGAGAAGGATATGAAAGGAAATTGGTTCTGCTATCAGAGATTTTAAACACTGAATCACACTTATAGATCATGCACCTGCACACTGGGGTCACGACTGCAGCACAAGAAGTCATTACTTTCATTAATTTAAAGCCAAATTAAAATTGAACACAATTTTGAACACCTATTATGCCTAAAAATCTCCAACAGCTTCAGGAGAGCAAGCCTAGGTGTATGTAATGTTCTCAGTTAAGTGCTGTAAGAGGCTGTTAAGAACATCTTCCATCTTTGTCTTCCTTTATCTTACCACACTTTAAAGATAATTTGCTCCACAGGTCTGGTTGATACATGTACCAGTTTATGTATCTGGGATGTTGCACAATCCAGTCATAGGAGTAGAGATACAGGGTAATAACACAATTACTATGCCTGAACTCTAATCTCTGCTGCTGATCTTTACTTACAGTCATGGCCTAAGATATCTAAAAGACCAAACCCACCAAAATACAACACAATGCAATTTATCTGTTTAAATAAAATACAAAAATACTCATACAGAGCCCCCTTATTATTTTTAGGATTGTCAATAAACTGTTTGCCTTTACAGAACAGCACTGTGGTCACTGAAGGGTAAGTAATTAATCATTTTTAACTTTAGATAAAGTTACTAAATTTATTCATTCCTCTAGTATTCCCCTGGAAGATTATCATAAAGTCAGTACTACTCATTGTTTGGCCAAGTTAATTAACCTCTCCCTTCATACCTATCACATGATAACTAGTATATGTTACTTTTTAATATTATAGAATGCTTCCACCTACAATTAGATGCTTTTTTGCTCTCCCTGAATGCAGTATTGATTGCCAGAACAGAAGACCAGCTGACTCACCCTTTCTTTTCAGTTCCAGTTTCTATTATACCACAAAGACACAATTTAAAGAGCACACTGGTGTTACTCGACCCCCCTTCACCACACACATGAGTCATTCTTTACCTCCTCACCCAACATCACACTTCAACCCCTAAAACACCTCCATAAAAGGGTCAGTCCTGCAGTGCAGAAGGAATCAGCTTCTTGGGATCCCTCCACAACAGCAACAGAAAGCTCCCAAAGAAGAAGAAAGTTGTAAAGAAACAAAGAAGATTTTAATGGCTCAAATTAACTCTCCTCAATAAGCAACACCTGCAGCTCACAGGAGCCTGCCTTTTGTGCTTTTAAAATCACCTGTGGGTTCACATATAGAGGAGATTATCTCAGTGAGAAAAGGCTAAAAAGTAATTATCATTTTTCAGTATTGACAGATCCCTTCTGTGTGACCAGGAGGTCTCGGCTCAGCTAAATTCAGCAACCTCAAGGTGAATTTTCTTCAACCTAAAGCTGAACAGGTGTTCTGAGGAAACTGAATCTGCACAGAAACCACTATGTTGGCCAAGGCAGCACTAAACTATTAAATGGACGGACACAAGTCTGAAATTACAGGACAGAAAGGAGATCTCAAATAAAATCAGCCCCATACACACCCATACCCTCCCCCCCCAAAAAATAAAAATTAGGGCAAGAAACAGAAAAGCAGATAATCTTCTAAGAGTGAGACACATGCAACAAAAATCTACAGATTAGTAAACTGGGTCAAAACCAAGTTAGAGCTGTTTGCATAATGTCCCCATGAAAAGGGAGGTTTTCCACCACAGACGGCTTCAGACTTCTAAATTTTAAATTCAGAAAAAAAACAGAGACAGCTGCTTGAACATCTTCCTAGTGCTAAGGAATTCCTTACAAACTAGATCACCAGCACCCTCAATATAGGAACAGGCAGAAATTCTGACCCCACAGAAATAAATGCAGAGGAACTTTTGCTGGTTATTAGGCCAAGGTGTGGTCATTCATAATCTTGTTGATTTCTTCTTTTTAATTGCAAACTAATTGTCATGGAAGCTAGAAATTCCATATTCATTTCTTTAAAAGGCACACATGCGTAAAATATGGTACTAGTAACAACAGCATGCAAAGATCATAAAACCAGCTTGCACCTGTTCAGTGCATGTCATCTGAAAATTACCTTTATTCAAATTCCTTTAAAAGTATTTTCCAAAACAGATGGAAAATATCATAGGGATTTTAAAACCTAAAAATCCAGTCTCCATGAAGACTCTGGTAAGAAACCAGCTCTCCTACAACATTCATATGCCATCAACTCCTCTGTCATTGCAGAATGTTGCTTCAGATTCTCCTATTAAGAGCAGCTGTCATCACAGCCTGTTTGAGGTAATAACAGCAGGCCAGTGCAGAAGCTCAGCCAGGCCTTGCTTTAGCAGCAGCACATAGGGCAAAAGGAAATACTCATGGGTTTGCTATGCAGGACTCCTTTCATCAGCTCAGCTTTTTCCAAGCCATGATCAGATAGGATCAATAACACCTCCTGATAAAGCCACGATGCATACTCCAGATATTATATGGAAAGTTTGAAGAATTTCTCCTCTGAAGGGCACCAACCTCAGCATGCCCTTGGAAAAGAACAACTTCCTGAATTTTAAAAAGTGATTGAAGCATGGTAGCCTTTCCCCTCCAAACAGTCAGTGGGAACTGAAGCTTTAAATGCATTTAAACTAAGAAATTACAATATAATCCAGTAGCTAATAATAGATTCATTTTTGTGGGATATCCCAGGGGAGTAGAGAAGAAAGAACAGTCACTGCTCCAAGACTAAACAGGGTGGGTTCTGCTCCAGAGGCAACTAAAACTGGGCAAGACCCAAGGGGTGCACAACCATCACATGAACAATGAGGCAATGACTGACACAAGCAGAGCAAGGTTTCTCACAATTTCACAATCACACTAATAAATTCTTTATTAAAGCAATTTTCTGTCCTCTTCATCCTCCTCTGAGTTACAGAGCCTGTGACTGCATCCCCATAGCAAGAGCAGCAGAAACACACAGTGCAAGCAACTTTTATTTTCTGTCTCTTTTGTGCACATGCCGATGTAATTCAACAGCTGAGAGAGCAAAAGTGACCAGAACCAACCAGCAGGCAGCACATGCAACTCATCAAAAGAGTAGCAAATTTCTAGCACTTAGTAACTACTGAACATGAGAGTAACAGCTCCTACTACTCTTCCCCCTCCCCTCTAGATTAAAAAAAAAAGGAACATTTCCTTTCCCATTTTTGACCAATTCATTATTTTTTTCAGAGAAGAAAGGAATGCAATCTAAACTAGATTTATCAAATTAAAGAAAAAAAAAATGTTGAAAACTATTTAAAAGGATTTGTTTTGGAAGATTCAAGCTTCAAACCTCTCCTTAGGCACATCAGCATCATAGATAGTTATTTAACACTACATATCAGAAGTCAAGCACAAAACCCACAAAAATATAAAATATTACACTCATGCCTCTGATTCTACATCACTCCATGCCTCTGGAGAAAGCTAACAAGTGCCACCAGCTGTTTTAAAAAAAAAAAAA
>WEIU01014319.1:1446418-1507056 GCA_013389925.1 Aegithalos caudatus
GGGTCTGCTCGGTGCCTGTGACCCCCCGAAGCTGGTGCTGGTCCGGAGCGGCGGGGCAGGTGTGCAGTGCCAGCCCCGGCCTCTGGCTCCGCGTCCCGCGAGCTGTGCGGGGCACTCGCCCTGTGACACCCGGGGCCGGTGTTCCCTGGCTTGGCTAGAACCCACTTCCCGGATTTTTACATGCTGGTATTCCTATCCGTTTCTAGCGCATTCCTCCTGAGTGAGTAGTTAGGTAAAAATTATGAGTAGAGTGCACTTCTTTCTGTTCCCCTGGAGGAGCTTTCTTCAAAGATTTTTTAAAACTTGTTTTTCTCCGTGGGATCATTGCCTACTCGTACTTTGGGGTGTAGTTTTTCTAGCTGGAATTCTGAATAAATGTATTCTGTGTTTTTGTTGATGTGAACATTAAAGCGTTTCACGTTACATCCTAATTATGTGAGGCACAACTCGCTTCTAAAGACTTGGCATAGGTTCAGTGACTTGTCTGTGTTCAGGGCAGCAACTGTTCACCCTCATTTTCTGTTTCTTTTTTCCTGTCCATTTCAGGGATAACCACAGCAATGGATGACTACACAAAAATAGAGAAGATTGGGGAAGGTAAGTATGGGGAATAGTGAGCTTTTAAATGCTCCACGGTTTGAGCTATGAAGTGTCCCAGAATCTCTGTGCACTCTGCCTGTTACAGGAGCCACTGTGATTCAACCAAGTGGCTAAATAAGCCTGTGGCTTAATTACTGTGGTAGTTATCTATAAGAGCTTTCAGCCTGTCCCTTTTCCTTGAAAGTGACATGGTCTGTTTAAAACAACTGACCGACCAGTGTTGGAAAGTGTCTGCCTTCATTTTGGTGGCTAATGGTGTAACATCCCTCCAAAAGGGAGGAAAAATATGTTCTGAGTCCTAAACCAGCTGACAGTTTAGGAAGCTCCCCCATTTCTCTAAGTATGAACTTAGCAGTTGCCCCTGAAGTTGTGCAATGTGTTGTTTTGCTTGGAGCTGCTGGTAGGTAGTAGTATTTTGTGGATTGTTCTGATTATATACAGGCAGTGCAGGTGTCAAGGGAAAGCAAGATGGTAAAGCTCTGTGGAGAAGTGAATTTTGAACAATTACTTTGCCTTGAGGCACTAAGAAGTTGGCTTCAATGCAGATGATAGTCACAACCCCCCTGTCACTGCAAATCCATCCTGTGCTCACTGTAGAAGTCAGTGTGTTTAACACATTCTATAAGGCTCTAGTCTTGTGTAGACTTGAAAAGTTGAAGTACATTGCTCTGAAATTGTGTACTCTGAGGCAATAGCAAAAGGTGTGCTTTGTAACCAAAGCCTTATGAGTCTTTCTGAAATAAACTAGGGTGGGCTTTATGTTTTCAAGAAGGGTAAAAAGAGAAGACTTGCACTGTCTTGGTTTGACAGTGTTCTGTGAATACTGATGATTAAGATGGATTGATTTGAGATTTACAGTTGGTTCCAATTTCAGCTCCTGCTGAGACCCACAGCACTAGCCTCTCCTGCACTGAGGATTGTGCCAGAGGTGTTTCTACAGCTCACACCAATGGATGGCTGGATCTCAGGCTGCAGAAGGAGCACTATTTCCATTTGCAGCTAAACCTTTAGCACTTTAATATGATGTATCAATGGGAAAAATCATAATCCGTTTAATGATCTTGCCTGAAAGTTTGTCAACTTGAAACTCAAATAGTGTCTGATTTTATCACTACATCTTCCAAATATTCACCTTTCACACTTAGGCTTCTAAGTACCCTGTCCTAACAAATGCTACACTTCATGGGTGGCATGCTGTAAACAAACAAAAATATTGCTGTGTACCACTCCACAGCTAAGTAGTAGTTTGTGACCTAAACCAATGCTCCATTTGTGAGGACTTTTCCTACGTTAGCAGCTCGTGTTTGCAATAACTTACCTGAAGCTGGTGTTTCCTATATTTGTTTCACTGTCTTTTTGTTCAGGTACCTATGGTGTTGTGTATAAAGGTCGTCACAAAACCACAGGCCAAGTGGTTGCAATGAAGAAAATACGTCTAGAAAGTGAGGAGGAAGGTGTTCCAAGTACTGCTATCCGAGAAATTTCTTTATTAAAAGAGCTGAACCATCCCAATATAGTCTGGTATGCATATACTGGTATTTAGCTAAACTCTTGGAAGGGCACTAGGGCCCATCAGATCATAAGTTATTTTTCCACTCATCTAGTGAGGTGAGAACCTCTCTGCTTAATACAGTGTCTGCTTTGCAGCAAATAGTTTAAATTCCATATTTATGCCAGTTTTTTAATTAAGCCTTCCTCATGCTGCCACTTTTCATTCTAGGAATCTAACAGGCTTTTGTTAATTTAGAAATTTCTGTAAATTCTTTACAGAGAGGTAATTGTGAGAATGGAGGCAGCATACCTCATGAAACTGGCTGAAGCTGCTACTTCAGGCAGTCTCAGAAGTTTATTTACCACCGTGGAATAGACTGAAGTGTTCTGATGTTCCTCCCTGCTGTTCTGTAGCAGGATTTTTCACATGTTTTGATGCTGTCATAGCTGGCACAAATGAGCTATGAGTGAAACTCCCATCAGTGACTACTTGACATGTAAAAATGATTTCAGCTATTGTCTTCCCTGCAACATGTTTACTTGCTGCAGCAAAATACTTGATCTTTCCTGTGCCTTAAAACTGGCCAAGTTCCAGCCAGGTAGTGTCTCCATGTATGTGTGCTTGGGTTTAGGAACCCCTACACTCTAAGGATGAAGAAGATACTTAGAAATGCATGCAAATCCTGCTGTGTCTGTTAGATTCCTATTAAATATTTGCTTAAACCCTCCTAGTAATTCAAGCTCTGCTGTGACAGGCCAGCTTCAGAGAAGCTAGGCACCAACACCCACAGGTGGGGGTTTTTTAACAGCAGTGGTTATTTTTTCTTCAGACTCCTGTGTCTGATTTGAGAGAACATAAGTTTAAGAGGAAGCATATAGGCTTTTATTTCAGTTTGACACTTTCAGATACACTTGATTTTCCAGATGACAGAATAACACACTAGGTCTGTTGTTTGAAGACTTCCATAATAGGAACCTGGAAATGTCAGCTATCATTGAGAGAGGAAATGTGAGTTCATGCATTTTGCAGTGGAAGTAATTGTGTACTCAATTTTCAGTCTTCAGGATGTTCTCATGCAGGATTCAAGACTGTATCTCGTCTTTGAATTCCTTTCCATGGATCTCAAGAAATACTTGGATAGTATTCCATCTGGCCAGTATTTGGAGCGTTCACGTGTTAAGGTAATGAGGACAATTTCTTAACCTAAAAGGGAATTTAATTTAAAGATGACCTACTAAGCCATAAGCAGCTCTTATTTTCAGTTTAATTAACTCCTTGAGGAGAAATGAAAGGTTAAATAAGCAGCTGTAGATAATAAGATGAATGTGAGTTTTGCTCTCAAATACCACTTGAAAAATCTTATAATTCCTGAGATTAAACTACCTTAAACTAATATTCAGAATTAATTTGTGTAGTTTTTTGATTGCTATTATCTGCAATGCTTTGGATCTCCATTTCCTGGTGCTGTGGGGTGAGCTAACAAAGGGAGCACCTTTGTGTTGCAGGACACTGACATGTACTAAAGGTAACTCCTTTCTTTCCTCCCACCTCATCCTTTCTAGAGTTATCTGTACCAAATTTTGCAAGGTATTGTCTTCTGCCACTCAAGAAGAGTTCTGCACAGAGACTTGAAACCTCAGAATCTGCTGATAGATGACAAGGGGGTGATTAAACTGGCAGACTTCGGATTGGCCCGAGCCTTTGGAATTCCAGTGCGGGTCTACACTCATGAAGTGAGTTGGGAAATACTTCTGGATAATGTGTACTTGCTTCCTGCTAAGGACTGATTCTGAAACAGCTAGAAAGAATCAGTTTTCTCAAGCCATAAGCTATGAAAGTTATGAAAAAGTTGTTTTCCACCTCTTTGACTGTGGTTTCACTCTGAGGTCCCAAAGCATTTAATGAATCCCACTCAGAGTGAGTCAGATGGACTCAAACTTGTTGCTCACTGTCTCATAAAGGTGTTTTTCCTTTGCAAAGCACTTGGGTTTGAGGGGTTTTGTGGCTGGATGCCAAAGGGAAATTGTGTAAGCAGCTGCTTTTCTTGAAGTAGAAGCTACTGCAATGGAGTTGGTTTGTCTACAAATGAATTTTGAAACTAATATTATACTTTCACTAAATCTTCTAGTAGTGGCTATTTTTACAAAAAAACTGTGAATGCTGCTTAATAATAAACGAGCCATTGTTCTTGCAGTGAATTAAAGGACCTGATTCCACAATGTTAACTTCTCCTTGTTCCACAGGTAGTGACACTGTGGTACAGGTCTCCAGAGGTGCTGCTGGGATCTGCTCGTTACTCTACTCCTGTAGATATTTGGAGCATAGGAACCATATTTGCTGAGTTGGCAACTAAAAAGCCACTTTTCCATGGGGATTCAGAGATTGACCAGATCTTCAGAATCTTCAGGTATGTAAGGCTGAACCTTTCCTTGCTACTTGTGTGGTATCACACAACAGTTGTGTGTAATTAAAAGTATAATAGCACATAACAGATTTCAGACTAAACTGCTCAATATTTTGCTTACGCTTGCACAGAGCTTTAGGGACCCCCAACAACGAGGTATGGCCTGAGGTGGAATCCCTGCAAGACTATAAAAACACATTCCCAAAATGGAAACCTGTCAGCCTTGAAACACATGTCAAAAATTTGGATAAAGATGGACTTGATCTGCTGGCTGTAAGTAGTCTGTCCTAAACTGCTGATTAAAAAACCGAGTGGGCTGTTGGAAATACTCCAGAATACACAAAGCTGTACTAACCAGTCATGGCTAGAAGGAAAATATGGAGATCTTCAAGCTATCAGCAGTGGTATGAGCCTTCATTCTTGTAGAACTGACACCTTGTGTGACAGTCACTCCTTTCACAAGTAATACCAGACTGTTTTTTACCTCAACTTTTTTATAATAATAAGCCAGGTACAACTTGAAAGTGAGGATGAGTCTTTACAAAGAGGTTTAAGTGGAGGCTTCTGCCCGTAAAGTAGCTGTCACCTTTCTGCTGCCAGCACCAGTTGTGATGTGGCTGTATGACTGCCAGTTGGAAATGTTTATTTTATGGTAGCATGTAGATTTATCTTGGTTAAACCTCCATGGTGTTCTTAACTGAATAAACAAGGTTAGAAACAGCTGAATGTATTAATTAGCTGAGACAAGAAACTTAGTTCAAATCTGTCTGTAGTGTCTGTCTCAATTGCCCTTAAATTTTGAGTTAAATATTTTTTGGCTGTGGCGTATTAAGTTTTAATTGGTATCTGTTGTGTCTAGTGTGAGTTTCTTTAATTTCTGTGGCCAGGCAGTTCAACTACCACACCATGATCTTAATTGGCAAGCTCTTCATCAGTGTTTTCCACTTAGTGCTCTTCCAGCTCATGTGCTGCCACTGTGGGCTCATTCAGGTCCCATCTTAGGTGTGCTCTTCCATGTCCTGAGGTGTAATAACTTACCTTGGTTGTCCTTTCCTGTTCTCACACTGCATTTGTACAGTGCAGACCTACATTCAGGGGTGTGCCTCAAGACCAGCTGGCACTTCAGAGCCCCTTGCACAGCTGTACCTGTGTACCTGGCTCATGGCTGTAAGCAGTCACAGAGCAGTTCATTACCCATTTTGGGAAACTGGCAGAATCCTCTGAATGAAGCAGTGTTACCCAAAAAGCTCAGATGATCACAATTACTCACAGTTCTTGAGGGACAGAGCCCCAGTTCACACTGACAGCCTGAACGTTTCTTGAACATGTAGTTGTCCTGGACAGCTCTGAACCTAGCAGCACAGTTGTCTTACAGAGCTAAGACCCCTGACAGCATCTTTATTAAATCAGTTTGAAATAGAATTGTTGCTGACTGTATTTACAAACGAAAATCAATGGAACTGGCAGGAGAATCTTGTTGAAGCAGCTCTGTGAAAAGGACCTGCCAAGGGCTCATCTGAGCTTAGGTGGAGCTTCATGGTGTGAAGGCAATGGTTGAAGCTGCTGCTAATAAAGGCAAAAAAAGTACTAGTCCTTCATGGTGTTAACATAATCCTAGTCTCAAATCATATTAAATTCTCTGAAGTCTTGTACAGTTCTGCCTTAATCAGTGTTGACATTTTAGTTTCCTATTGGTGCCTGGTGACAGTGGTATTCCTGACTGGAATCCCTTTAAGTTTCCTATGGCACTTTTAAGCCTTTTAAACCCATAGTATAACTTAAAAGGCAACAAAACTGAATAGTTCCTTCTAGAGCACAAGCACAGATACGTCAATGAAAATGTTTTAATGCTTAATCTTTTTCTATAGACTATTGCAGATGGAATCTGTATGTAAAGGAGCTAGTTTTGAAAATGTCTTAACACAAAAATGTGTAATTCAAATTGCGTGAGTGAGGTTGTGAGTTTAAGACCATTATAAGCTAAATTACTTCTATGGCCAGCATTTCAAAGCACTTGATGGCTGTCCTCAAAAATTTTGAATTATCAGGAGAGTTTAGGAAAAAACTAATCTTCCAGACTGCAGAGAAGTTTCCTTCACTTGCCCTATCAGTTGTGGTGCTGTAGTCTCAGTGTCACAGCATCCCTTTTTCAGAGAAATTTCCCTCTCTCAGTCAATTTTGAGAGAACCTTTATCAGAATTAACTATAGACACTGTTCTGGGTCTAGGTAATGGGAACCTGCCACAAGGTAAAATTGGACATGCAAGGTTAAATTGAGAGGCAGCAATGCATTTATTTGGCAGGAGTTCAGGGAATATAAATGCAAATTCAGTGGTTTAAACCAACTTGGAAGACTCACTGTAGAATGAAGTGTGACAATAGTTAAGTGTCAAGAGTGAATACTGGGCAGAGTAATACTGTTAAGTTTTGTTCTGGAAGACAGATTTGTTGTGCAGACAGGGGAGAAGGCAGCTGGTGGAATTACTTGAATTTAAAATGGTCTGTCCTTTAGTAAGACTGCTCATTTTGGGTCTAGTACAAAACTGCTGAATGCTTCATTCTGTTTTTTGACCCTTGTATGATATATGCTATAGATACTTTTTCTTAATGGCTAGAAAAACAAATTTCCTCCTGTTTTAGAAACTTCTGTGGGCTGTTTTAATAGCTGTGACAGCCCCTCTTTTTGCTCTTATCACCTCTATTGAGGTATTCAATTGAAGTATTTTATTGCAAAGAGACTCAATTTTTATCTTCAGTTCTGTTTGTTGTCTGCTTTCCAATTTGGATTTTGAAACTGAGTGAGCATCCTCTTATTTTAATTGTAAAGTCACCAACCTGAGCAGAAGCAATTCGACATCACCTTGTTCAATGTCAGTAACAAAACAACTGTAAGACCACTTGTCCTTGTAAACATTTTGGGCTTTAACAGCCTAAAGCTTATTAATTTCCCTCAGTAAGAAGCTGAAACATTTATTGCTGCTTGGTACCTGGTTCTGGATTTAGTTCAGTGAATGTGGTGCCCAGACACAGGCAAGGAATTGGTTACTCAACAGAGGGATAAACAGGATTCTTCATTTTCTGAGATGTTATGCACTGCTACTGACTTGTAGGGGAAATAACCTCTCCAGCTAGGAAAGCACACAACAAAGGGGGCAAATGTCTTTAGAGTTACTATATTATTATTGTTATAATGGTTAAATATCTACTTATGATTTTAGTTCACATTTCATGAGGAAATAAATGTTTCTTTTTTCTTCCAGAAAATGTTAATTTATGATCCTGCAAAAAGGATTTCTGGCAAAATGGCCTTGAACCATCCATATTTTGATGACTTGGACAAATCCACTCTTCCTGCTAATCTGATTAAGAAATAGACCTTTGGACTGAATCATCCAGAGTGAAATAATTGTGATTACTTTTACTCTCAAGTCTGTAATTTGTATGTCTGTCTTTTTGCTCTTAAGATTGGCTGTCTTCAGTTTGTTTTGGTTTAAGTTTTATCTAAATGTAAATATTAACCTGTTAGTGCTGAGTTCATATACAATGCAAATATTGCTGCGATTAATGCAGCCAACTTTCTATAAATAAAGCTTTAACCCCAGTGAAGGACTGAACTTATTTCCAGGCCATGGCTGCTCTACTGAAGGACCCTTGTTTTCTTTGGAATGCACTGGAAAGGTACCACTTGGCTAAAAAAGCTGCTAACCCAAACTTCACAACAGTTGTTCCTGATATGACAGGAAGTTCTCAAGTTTGAGATGTTTCAGTGTCATGTCACTTACAATCTTACTTGAGCATGGCAATTGATGTGCCAAAGGACATAAACTGTGAGATATGCTGAAGAACAGCAACTTTAGAAAGTGTAGATTGCCAAACTGATTTTAAGTTTGGAGTTTTTGAAGGTAGCTGCAAATCATTATTTGAGAAAAGTCCCTTGCTCTATGCTTTTATCTTGGAGGCCCAAGAATTTACTGAGATGTTAGCATGTGGACTCCTAGGAATTGTAATCATAAGCTGAGATGCCACATGGCTACAGACGTTACTATAATTAAAGCAGAAGGTTTAATTTTCAAAGCTCCCTGGCATTTAACTGAACAGGTGAGAGTGTTGTCAAAGGTTCAAATAAAATTCCAATGTATACTAAGATTGTGTGGTAGTTTCCAGTTGCTACCTTTCTTGGCCTTGAGACCCATCAGTAGGGAATGGGGTGTGCACTGGTCTGTTATATTGGCTGTAGGCACTGTAGTGCTCCTTTCCTTGCTGCTCAGGGGCCAAGCCTTGCAGCACAGTGGGGAATAGTAGTGAAATACTGAGATTTCTAAATCGTGTGTGAAAGCACTGATATGAACCCTATTTATTAACAGTGAGGTTTGTAGGAGCCCTGTCCTGCAGCTGCTGAATCTGGACACTAAAACCAGTGGAGATGACACCCATCCAGGTCATCAGATGTTTGTGTCCCTGAGTAGTTGAAAGTGTTAGACCTAGCTTTTGTTAACAGGCAGCGTGGTGAGAGGTAAATGCCACTTGGGGTGTTAGCACTGTTCTCTGCAAAGTGCTTCTTAATCTCCAGCAATATTGGAGACTTGGCTTAATGGAATCATTTGGTGGCAGAGCACTGAGGAGGAGAGGCTTTTGAAATCATACAGGTTAGTTACTAAATTGAAGGCAGTGGGGGAGAATGTGATGGCTGGCTCCTGTTAGTGCCAGTGAAAGGATGCAATTGCAAGACAAAGTAGGGACCTAATTTGCCTCCAGTGGCATCCAGTAACTTGATACAGGCTTTATAGGCCAAGAGATTTATAATTGCTGCTGCTAATTGCTTACCTTGGTGTAGAAAAAGGGGGACCTGCCACTAACTGCATTCAAAATCAGAAGCTAGTGCAGAGACTAGGTTCTGTGTGTGGAAGAGACTTCAGCTGGGCAAACTGTTTTGTTACTTGCAATACTGGTAAAGCCTTATTTTTGTTTTGTAAGTAACTGGTGTGTGTCTTAGTTTAATGTGATAGGGGCAATGCTTTAGCCTATCTTAAATAACATTTTTAAGTAATAACATTCCCAAAAAGCTTTTCAAACAATAACTTACTCCAAGTCTGCAATCCTTGTTTAGCCAGGCACTGTAAGAGCTGCTGTGACATCACTGTAGCTCTGAAAGAGCCATTATAGTGCTGCTAGTAAAGCAGGAACACAATAGTGCCTGTCTGCCCCAGGTGAGATCAGGTGCTGAGGATCAGACTGACACACCTGACTCACACAGCTCCACTGTTACCACTGAGGCAAAGCTATCAGTGAGGAAAATCGCTTCCCTTATGGAAAATGACATCATGTGCTCTTGGTAACTGCCCTGCTGCCTGTGCCTAGCATGTGAAGCTTTGTGATGTTCAAGCTTTGGCCTGCTAAAATTCATTTTATTCCAGTGAAAACTGGGTTGTGCCCTGCACTTTGGGGATTTAACCCACTGTGGGTGATAATCAGCAGACCTATTGATACCTATTGCAGTAGCTTTCTTCTGAATGTTGTAACAACTGGGAATGAAATTACTTTATTTAAAAGCAATGTGCTCCTCTCTAAAATTAAGTTCTATAATGTAATGTTTCATCAGTATTGCCTCTGGTACTATGGCTGCTCAGTATCTTGTTTTCTACTAGAGCACAAGTAAACCCCAGCTGAAAATGATAAACTTCACTTGCTGTCTGACTTCACTTGCTTGTCCTCCATACCATTAAAAAGTAATGTAGCTGAAAAAGTTTTGTGTATACAAAAATAGGATTTTACACAGGATCAAACTGGAGTTTTGGCTGTGGTTTGGGGTTTTTTTAAGTTGCCAAGTGCTAGAGGGCTGCTGAAGTGTGGGGTAGGTGTAAGTTTTTATTGGTGCAGAGGGGATGGGAAATGTACCTGCTGGAGTCAGAAAGAAGACACCTATTCAGTCTGATTACATTTGCTACATTAAAATGACTTTAAAGCAGCAAATGACTGGAAACATACCAGTGTTCCCATCTTGGTATCTGGGGTTACTTCTGAACAGTTTTGAACAGCACTATTTCCTTCCTGCACAAAGGCACAGCACTGGCTCTGTTTGATTTTATTTTATATTGGGTTTGTAAAGACTGGGGAGAAATAAGAAAACACTGATATATAGGCTCTACTTTCATTAAGCCTGGCTATTTATTCTCCACCAAGCTCCTTGCCTTATTTTCTGACAAGCTGCATCAATTTATGGAGTAATCTAAGAATTTCCCATTGCTTTGACCACCAGCTGCTCTGGTTTACATCTGCTGCATCAATGGCTCATTCCAGGTAATGGCTTTTGATTTTGTTCCCCCTGTATTCCTGTATAAAGCATTGTCTCCTCATGTGTAAATGTCAGCGGGATACTGGGTGTTCTGCTCTGTTGTTGGGCATATTTTACTTCAGCCTGGCTATTTCAATATATTCTTGTTGTGTTTGAATCAATAGCAGGCTATTGATGCTGCTGCTAACAGATTAATTGAGTGATCTCAAACATGTATCTCCAGTACAGGTGGCTGCCTGCCTTTAATGGGAGAATTGGAGGTGAGAGCTGGTCTCTCCAAACTGTTAAAGTGACAGGCATTATGCCCTGGGGAATAATTAGTGGCTCTACAGGGATAGTTATATTCAGTTCTTTGAATTTAATGCAAATCTTGCTGCTGACCTCTGAAGGGTTCAGATTAGACTGTTGGGAGGGGATTTTTTTTAAAAAAAAAGACTTTTCCCCAACTATTTCAAGTGACAACCAATTGAATTCTTAAGAAAGCCTGCATACAGCTCACAGAACACCTGGCCAAATGCAAGGCAAAGCGTTTGACTGAGGGCCAAACCCAGGGATCTGGGTAATTTCCAGCATGGATCCTTGGGCCTGAGGAATGTGTTTTTCCCATGACAGCTTGGACTTCCTTAGCAAGGCCCATGGGCCCTTCTAACCCATGTGGGGCTAAAAGAGCTTCCCTGTTTTTCATTTGCTCTGCATCTACTGCTTTTCTTTGCACAAGACACATTAACTGTCACTGCTCCTGCCAATTGTTGGTCTTCCAGAGGAGGATGGGTGTTTTTTGTGTAAGAAAAGGAGAGATTTTGTGCCTGTATCATTAACAGTCCTCATTGCCATTTCCAACCACCCTTCAGTGCTGTTTTTCTCCTCTCTTATCTATTGCCTTAAGAGGCATCACAGATGGACTTCTTTTAAGGCCATTCCCCTTGGGAGTGATTAGAGGAAGAACATCACAGCCTAGCCAAGGGCTGGCTCTGCATGTCTTGCTTCCAAAGGGGACTAAAGATGCTGAGGAGGGTTAAATAACAACTGAGGGGGTCCCATGTTCACTCTTTCATATGAGGAGGGCTCTAAATGCTCCCAATTTAGAGGGTGCATGGGTGGATGAAAGGAGAGGTCAGTCCTTTTCCCCCTGTAGGTTCTCTCAGAGGACTGTGCTGTGAACAGCTTCCTGGAGGCCTGGCAGGCCTTCAGAGCCCTGTGCAGATGAGCAAGGATTTAACCAGTTAAAGGCAGGCAGGGAAAAGGCTGTGTCTCTTAGGATCCCTCTTGGTGGGAGCTGTCTTTGGTGGCTCCCACAGGATCTCAACCTTTCTGTGTTATCTCAGAGCTCACTCGGTGTGAGCCAGTCCTTGACTTTTCTGTGCTTCATTTCAGCCCTTTGCTGTGTAAGCTGGGGACAGGGGTGTAAATATTTCACTGCTGTTTGCTGAACTGTGTTTGAGTTGGGCTCTGAGCATATCACTCTTGTATCACAAATGTGCCTGAGACCTGTCAGTTTTTCTCCCCACAATCCAGTTATGTTCCTGAAATATCCATTAACTCACTGGCTGCAAGAAGGGAAGGGGGCTCTCTCAGATTTGTCTTGATCTTTCTTGATTTTAAAACTATCAACTGAGGATGAAGAATTAGAACTTCTATTAATTACCTCACCCAGCTCAGAATCTTCCTGAGGTACACTGAAACCACTGAATTCCTGGGAAGCTACTCAGCATCCTTTGGTGACAGGCAAAAGGGTAAAAAGAAGAACCAAAACAGTGTAGAACATATAAAATTGGCAGATGGATAAGAAAGTTTAATTATTTTGTGTTTCTATAAAGAAAAAAATATTTTTTAAGTTGTCAGAGAAATTATCTTGAAAAGTAAAATAAGATTTAAAAGACTTCAGGAAAGTGTAGTGTTTTTTTTTCAATCTCATGGAGTAAATATGGTACTTTTCCCTAGATCAGTAATTAAATACATTTTATTTTCTTTCTTAGTATTTGGGGCTTATTATATAAATGTATGGAAATAAAAACAATGGAACTGTAGCAAAGATTATTTCTGAAGAGCTGCAACAAGACATGTAACGTCCTGATGTGTATTTGGGATAAAAGTTCCATTTTCCTATTATTCCTGAAGCTTGTGTTGCCTCTCCCTTGGCCACGCGGTGTCACTCTGGCACCTCGGTACTGGCAGCCAGGCAGGGGGCAGGGAAGAGCAGGAAAAACTCAGACTCTCCTGGCTCCATGAAAAATTGAAGGGTATTTATTTTCTGGTAGGCAGCCAGGCTGAAAATAATATCTGAATTGAAAGCCTTTCATGAAACATCTGGGCAGTTAAATTTTGCAAACTTCAAAGATGTCCAGTACCACACTGACATACTGATTTCTCTCTTTAGTGAAGAATCACTTAGGCTAATGCACAAAAGCCTCTGTAAAAACCGTTCCATGCTGAAATTAATGATCAAAATGACTATGCTTAATAAAGCAACTATCACAGGAGTGCCAGTCAATATAGTCAAACTACAACAGGCTCATAATCAGTCTCTCAAATCGCTATCAATTGTCCACAGTGGCCAGTTTTGCAGTGGATTTTTTGAGGTCTGCATGCTTAATCTCCAGATTTTCCATTTTGGATTTGATACGTGTGTGCAAAATTGTGCCTGTGGTTTTGTTTTGCACTCTGTCATCTTTTAAGAACCTTTCTTAAGCTTGACTAGATTCTCTGCTGGTAAATAATAGAAATAATAATAATAATAATAATAATAATAATAATAATAATTATTATTATTATTATTATGTCACATTTATAGCAGTTGAGAATCAGGTTCTCAACACTGACTTCCTAGATATAAGGTCTTATTTTTACTTGTTGATATGTGTTCTCTTAAATGCAAAAGCTAAAAGCAGAACTATGTCAAATACTTCCTAGCTGACTCCATCTGCTCTTAGAGCCATGGGATTATGCAGTCACATGCCTAGCAAAATTCACCCCAGTGCTGGTATATGAAGCATTAGGATTTTCTTCTTTCCTCTCAATGTACAGTGATGTACAGATAAATAACCACCATAAGTTTACACTAATTCTGTCCACTGACCTGCTTGAGGCAGAAATGCAAGTGCTAATGTGTAGGAGCTGTACTTTGATAGTTATTTTTGGGAAGGAAGAAACACAGTAATAATTTCCCAGTTCTCATTCAAGTGCTCATAATATGGTCTAGGTAAAATTGCATTTTACACATAATAAAAGATCATAAATAAATGTAAATACACAGCAGGTGTCCCTCTCCTATGCCATGCAGACCTGTCAGAGTATTTGTTCTGGTAAGTAGGGAAAAATATTAAAGCAGCTGCTTTACACTGGAGCAATTTTCAAAGAGAAGTAAAAATCACACATAACATACCCATCTCCATAAGTAACATTAATTTTACAGACAGAGATTGAGCACAAACAAAAGTCTTTAGCAGAATCTGTCATTAACTCTGAGAGTCCCCATACATCATTGTTCAACTCCTGGAAACCCCAGCCAGGGACTGACTCTGTGATTTAACCCTTACTGCACACCTCCAGCAGCCCAGACCATAATCCAGGCTGTGCTCCTCTGCACCAGGAGTGCTAAAACCTCATGTTCAGGAGGTTTCAGGATGGTCTGCAATGCAACACACACGGGGTCAGCTGCAGGAGAGGCACTGAGTACCCTGTGCTGGGGGAGCTGGAGACAGCACTCAACTTCTTGCTGAAAAGCTACAGGAAAGAAATCTATGGAAGATGCTTTTTGTTTTTCCTTAGAAAATTATTAGATGTATCCTAACTAGAGTCACCAGATGGCTACTGCCATGTACAATTAAAACTAGACTGGTCCCCTTGAAAAAAAAAAAAAAAAAGAGAGAGATAAGGTAGAGTTTAATTTGCTCTCATGTCAGTAAGAATAAAAATAAATCTCTGACATTATGCTTTGCTGTAATGAAAAAATTATACGTAGCATTTTATTCATCTATGTAAAATAATTTTTTCATGTAATGTTTTCTTAGTTAAGAATAACCCTGACTTAGAAGAAAAGTTTATGGATAACAAAAAGCAGTGCTTGTCCAGGTTTTCCCTCTTTTAAGCTTTGAACAAGTATAAACTGTTTTAATTAGCTCTCAACACCTTTATATTGTCATTTGAACTGGGAGTACTCTGCATACTCTGTAACAGTTACTTTAAACAGGGAGCATTTGCAAAGCAAATTATTGTGTTTGACAATCTCTCAGCAGCCAAGCAGCATTAAAAATGGTTTTGCTTTGGTTCCATTGCTTGTTTGACTTGTTTAATTCTTAGGATAGGAGTAAATGGCTTTAAAATCCATTTGGTATTTTGAAATATGGAGAGTATCTCCCAGCTGATGAAAGCAACAGGCTCAGTGGATGTGCCTTTGTGTCTAGGGAGGATGGACATAGCTGGGAATTTGAACTTTGGTGTTTCTAGCACCATTTCTGCAATGAGTTTTTGTGTGAATGTGGCTGTTTGTCTGGGAGAAGCTAAAGCAAAGTTGCAGGCTCTGGACCTTCCATTTGTAAATCTCACATGCCAGTTTTCCTCCTGAATGTGATTATTACATTTACAACACAACACTCAGCTGAAACTTCAAGAAAACTGCAAACTAGTGTTACTTCCAGCAGAGAGCAAAATAAACACATTCCTGTAGTGTTTCTCCATGGCCAGACTCAAATTTCACATCAAACAAATCTAGCAAGTGACAGGTCACAACACATGCCTTTAAAATACCAGGGGAAGGAAAGCTTCTTCAGCAGCAACCAGATAAACAAAACCAAACCCCGAAATTCTGAACAGCATATTCAGAGCATGTTAAGGGCATAGCCCAGACAGTTTTCAGTTCAGTAGCCAGCCCACAGCCAGCACTGGTTATTCTGCACTCATTCCTTGTGTTAGGACGGGGATTGTCCTGCTGTCTGGATCTTAAGCCCTGTACTGAAAATATTCTGTTACTTCAGGTCTCCTGGGGAAAAAACCAACCAAACAGACCAAAACTAACATGCCACTGCATTACAATTGTGCCTTGCTAAGATTGAGGAGAAAACACATGACAAAGAATAAGCTCACATGCTTCCTTGATTTACCAAAGGCATGGTCAAATGGAAAGGTTATTCTGGAACATGACATTACCCTCAAGCAGCTGGCCTATACTGGCTGATACCTGCCATTAGCCTATGACAAATGAGAGGTAATCCAAGTTTAGTTCTTGCAGAAAACATACTTTAAAAACCATCCAAAAACCAGTCTGGTCTAAGTAACTGTGCATTCAGAAAGTTCCCTGACCAGCAGGAAAGTTTCTCACCATCTGGCTCTATATTTTCAAAGTGACAGGCTCAAAGCATTTGCTGTGATTTTGACAGTGCTCGACTTTGCCATTTTAATAAATTGGTTTCCAAAGGGAAGATTTTTCGATTCAGTGAATTGTCTTATAACTTTCACCTATTGAGGAGTTCAAGTCAACTTTTCAGGTTTTGCCCTTGGGATTGTGGAACAAGAGCATGGGACTCATACAGAAGAGTTTCAGGCTATGGGAGTTATATGCAAGCTGGAGGAATTGTCAGAGTCATAAAGATTTGTCATTAAAGTAAGTGAAGGTTTAGTATTATTACTTTATTGTTATTATTTTAATAATTTCTGGCTATAAAATTATGAGCTATGTGCTCTCAATTGGCCCCATAAGGCTTTCTGACCAGCTAAATGAGTCAAAGTGAGACATCAATACTGGAGGCTTAATGTCCTATGGCTCTGTGGGATTATCAGTGTGTCCGCTCTAATTTTAAAAGCTTCTTGTTTCAGAGAAGTGGTCACAGCACCAAGCCTGAGAGAGCTCAAGAAGCATTTGGATAATACTCTTGGGCACATGGTGTGACTCTTGGGGAAGTGCAGGGCCAGGAGTTGGACTCGAACACCCTTGTGCATCCCTTCCAACTCAGCATATTCTGGGATTCTGTGATTTTAGTCTCTAGGCCTCACAGAGGGACTGCAAGATAAACAGCCCCACTGTTACAGGAACCAGCTGTACTTGATTGTGGCTTGTCAGCCTGGATCTGCTAGAACACAACCACTCCTTGTGCAAAGCACCTCAAAAAATTCCACATGCCCACACTATCCCCCTGCAAGGGCCCAGAGGGGAGGGTGTTGAGGCTTGGCTCAGCTGTCCCCATCAGTGTGAGGGACTGTCCCCCAGAGCTCTCTGCTGATGGGAGCAGGTGAATCCCAGGGGCCACCTGGGCCTGTCCCCTGTCTGACAGCAGCAGTGGGCTCAGGAGGTCCCTGCCCCAGAGAGCAAACAGGGGCTGGCAGGAGCAGGTGAAGGGAACAGACCCACACCTGTTTTATAAAATACCCATCACTTTCCTGGCAGCAGGTAAAATTACAGCACTAGGAGTGTTTACCTTGGTCACAGAACAGATTGGCAGAGCAGCCCCAAGAGTTTCATCATGCTGAAGAAAACACACAGCTCCAGAGATTCTCAGATGGACACATCCAGAGCATCCAAGTATCCCCAGTAATTTCTTCATGTATTTAGTCACAGGCTGTCAGCAAATGCAGTGTGTATGACATGGGCAGATACAGCATCAAATAAAGGCTTCTCCAAGGAAGGGGTGAACCTCTCACCTCTAAGGGAGGTCAGGGAGCAGACACAGAGGAGTGTTTGCTTCTATTGTGCAAAAGACAACAACACTGAAACACTGAAATCTTTCCTCAGGCCTTGCTGCCTCATGGAACCAAGGAAGAAAGGTTACATTTGGACAATTTCAGGAAAATTTCAGCTGCACACTGAAAGTGAAGCAGCAGCACACACGAAAGGATTAAACACCACTATCTCTTTCTCTCATGATCAGCAGAATTCTCTTACCTTTGTTCCTCAAGATCCTCTGAGGAGATGCCCTCTTTGAGATCCAAGCTCCAAATTTTAGACAGTGCTCTAGCAAATGACTCCACAACAGAAGAACATATCAAAGCTTATGAGTAGGTTTACACTATGATGTGAAAATATTTCTCATCAAAACTCTTTTCCTTCCAAAATGAAATAAAGAAGGCATTATTGTACTAAGTAGAAGACAATTTCAGAATAAAAAGATGGATATAACAATTAAAACCTATGCTGAACTTAGTAGGTTAATGCCCAGGGGAGGAGGAAGAGGAGGGGAAGGGCTGCAAAGGCTTCTGGGGAACAGGAGGGCTATAAAAACTGGGGGAGCAGAAGAGGTGCTCCTTCACTTTCTTGCTGGAGGGCAAGAGAAGAGTGCTCAGAGCTAAAGAAAGTAGAAGGTAAACTGCTTCACACTTCTTGGGCTTAAATGGATCTTTTTCTTCTATTATGCACAAAGTGTAAACTGGAAAATCAGATTTTTATCTTCCAAAACCTATAGGAACCCTTTGCATAAAATCTCCTATCCCAGGGCACTTCAGTGGTTGCCCTCTCCTGGCAGTTTAGGGCTGTGCTTGTTGAACCTGTGTATTTGCTTGTAGCCTGAACTGAGGGTTCCCTACAGCTTCTTCTGCCTAGTTCTGGTATTCAGCTGCTATAAGACTTCATCTGCTGGTTCCACCGGGGTTGGCCTGTACCAGTTCATGACACTGCTGGATGCCTCTGGTAAGAAAATAGTTGTAAATTTATCTTTGGACTTCAGTCACTGCTCCCTGCTGCTATACTAGACTATCGTGCTAAAGAAAGAGGTGTTTAATTAAGGAATAAGCAGTAAAACCTCTAATAACTGTAGGGATGAGCTGCCATGTGGGATATCTTGACCACAAATCCCAGCTGGTCACTAATAGCAGGGTAAATGCTTTGCTCAAAGCTCTAAGAGAGAATTGTTGTAGCTTTATACAATGAGTGGCATAAGTGGGTGTGGGGCTCTGTGCAGCTGATGTACTTCCAATTAACTTCCACAGAATACTTTTCTATTACTTCTTCCCTATTCAGGGAAGTAATCCACCTCCTTAAAAGAGGTGTTGTGGTGTTAAATTAATTAATCTTAGTAATATGCTTTTATAGCACTGCCTGCTCTACTATGGAAAAGTTAATGATCAGCTACTGCTGTTGCTTGAATTAGGCTTCCAACAGCCCATTCAGATTTTAATTTACCCTCTTTAGATGTCGTAATGCATTTTTTGTTTGACATGTTTTCCTCTTCTCTTGGCAATCCTCCAAACCCTGACAAGAAGCAGGTAAAATATCCCAAAACAGGAAGGGAGCCTCCTATTTCTGAGGGAATATGATGTTCTTTCACAAGCAGGCACATACTCCGTTCTAGCTAGTGATGCAAAGGCAGATTTGATCTGAGGCAGGCTCCAATACCAACAATTCAGCAGAAAGCAGAGCCAGAGGAAGCCATCTGTGCAGGTGGCACTCATCCAAAGGGAAGGGTGTGAAGGTTGTCCTAAAGACTCACCTGTGGCCCTGCCTGATGAGTTGCTCCAGTGCTTCCCTGCAGCTGGAGCTCAGAGGGTGATGGGACAAGGGGGAGGATCTGGAGCTGAGTGTGTGCATGAGGCTTGCAAAGACCCTTCTCAGCTGAGGTGAATGCACTCATGGGGATGACTGCATCTAATAACAGGGCCTGGTTTCTCCTCCTGCTCCCTACCATGAACACTTCAGCCTCCTCTAAATATTCTTTTCCTTTTTCTTCCTATCAGTCCAAAAGGCAGTGTCACAGCACTACCAAGGGCCCAGTCTGCTGAACAGGATGACAGTGAGGCAGAGCAAGGACAGAAGGTGCTCTTCTCCCTGGACTTTAAATCCTCTGAATCTGTCTTTAGGAAAAGCTGTGGGTTTGGTTAACCACATTAGTTTAATAACAATAGACTTCATATATACTCCATTGACAAATATAGGTGTTGTCTCTAAAGTCTGGGTCTCTATCAAAAACCCCTGGTCCTAAGCCTCACATAAACATGGCTCTCAGCTGAACCTGGGCACTTCCCAAAAGGCATTTATGGCAGATCAAGTGGTGTGCTGTGACTGAAATCTGTTTATCACCACATCTGGGAGGAGTGTGTTGACTCTTCATCCTTTCACAAAAAATAATGAGGTCTGATGGCTCTGACTGTGCCTTGTTCTGTCCTACCTGAGGTGCTGCACAAGCCCGCAGTCACTGATGGCACTTGCACAAAAACAAGTGTAACTTTAGCTGTGCCCTGATGTGACCACAGCCACAGCTACATTTAATCACACTTGTAGCCCACACCTTACAGTTTATAAAAGCTCATGTTCTAAGAGGGGGTAGGAGAGGAAAGAACCACTTCAGTTTTAAAGGCAGGAGTAGACAGAGCCTAAACTTTTAAAACTATGTGTAAGAAACACATGGAAAAACTTATGTAACTTAAACTAAGGGCATGAAGCCAGAAAACCCAAGGATAGCACCTCAGAGGGACAGTTGCAGTTTGCTGTTTAAAGGGTCCTCAGCTACTCTGGACAAAAGTGAGAAGCTCCCACTACAGGGAAGGTGACAAGCTCTACTGTGTCTGCTGGAGTTGAGAATTGGACTGTGTGAGTGACGTGGCAGAAGTCAGCAGGTCCAGAGTCTCATTTTTAGGTGAAAAATCATACTGTGAAGGCAGAAAGCTACACTAAAAATAAAAACCCACAACACTGATCCACTAGCCAGGAAAGAACTCATCAGAGACATATAAATACAACTTCACACACTTCAATGTGTAAACCACTCAACAAAATAAATTATGCTATGCTGGCAAAGTAGTAAAAGGCCTTAAGAAAATTGAAAAAGCTTATAGCAATGAAGGATTATTCCCAGTGCAATAGAAGGAATGTGTATTACACTAAGTGATGATGCTTTGTCTGTGAAAATCAGCCAAGTGAGGAAGAAGCAAGGCTGATGGCAGGCAGAAGTGATGCTGGACACATATTTACCTTGGCTCTCTGCAGTCAGCAACAGGCTCAGGGCCATACTTAAGGCAAGACATATCTCCCTCTTTCCCTACTATCACTGCTCACAGCAGGGCTTTCTTTTGTTATTATGCTACTGTGCAGCTCTAGAATTGGAAACTGATTAATTCCCAACAGGCAAAAGGGATTCCTAGAGAGAGTAGGGCAGTGTAGGCAACCCCGGGGGTCACAAGAGCTGAATCTACAGCATCACTTAGGCTGCTTGGTTAGGGCAGAAGGATTCAAGATTATTTAAAACCCCTGGCAGACACTATTTGTGTGTCCCCATGTGATTTAACATAATCCAAAACAACAATCAGCATTCTCTGAAGTTTGAGCCCAGATTTCATCATTAAGAACATTGGGCAGGACTAGAACCTCTCATTCCCAGGAGCTGATGCCTGGGTGTGGCTCCTGCGCTCAAAGGGGTGTGTGTTTTGCAGTCTTTCAGTCCCACAGTCACTTCATGGATCTGACCTCCTCTTTGGCACACAACAATGTAGGAACACTACAATATTCCAGGAACTGAAGGATAAATCCCTTTGCTTTTCCTCCTCCCCTTTCTTGGGCTGAACCTGTACTTGCCATCAGTCTCCTGAACTGACACCCAATAGAAGCCCAGCCTGTACAAATACAAGGGACTCTGCTCCAGCACAGGGAGGGGAACAGCAGGTTTGGGTCTTTGTAGTGAGACAGGAGAGTCCTTCATCACAATCTCAGGAAGAGCCACAGGCAGATGACCAAAGGTCTGCTCTGCCCTGGTTCCTGCTTCTGACAGTGACCAGCTGTGGGGACACAGAGATGGTGCTGAAGGCAATCTTGCCCTCAATACATTGCAGCTGTGTTAATTATCCAAGTGGGAACAGCTCTGGGTGTGATAAGAGTGAGTGAGCTGGGAGGGATCAGCTGGAGTCTGCTGGCCCTGCCGTGAGGACGGAGGGACAGGAGGTTGTGCTAAGGGACACAAAGGTCACACACTGTACATGGGACAGGCAGGGTTAGGTGGCTGTGATAGGGACAGGAAGGAGCTGGACCCAAAGAGAGAAAGAGCCAGAGCTGCCCTTGGGAGGATACAGAGAAAAGGTATGGGAGACTTTTGAACAACAAGGTGCTGATGCTTGGAGCCTTCTGTTGTTTTTAATGAAGCACTTGGAGTGCAGTGTCCATCTTGACTTCCACAGCCAACGCTCCAGGAAATATAAAACAAAGGTAAACATAAAATAATATTTGGTAGTATATTCCCAACTTTCAATGCCTTGGGCTTAAGTTCTGAAGTAGAGGTGATGATCTGTATTTGATAGGTTTCTTCCCTAAAGGTTTCTTTTGGGAGCTGTGTAAGCTTCCAGCCTGTCTTCTCTGGCAAGAAATTTTGCAGCTCAGCTAACACTGGTGTGAAGAGGAGCTCTTGGTTGTGAATCTGCCTTGTTCTAGTTTCATTTGATGCCATCCAATTTTCATTTTAATGGAATGCTTGGTTACTCCTTGAGAGTGTTTCCCCCTTCCATAAATTTGGGGTTCTCCAGTTTTCACCTCAGGCTGAACACAGCCCTCCATGTACTACCTGAGGAGTCTGCTGGCTTCCAACAGTATGCCAGTGCACAGCGAATTCAGGACTAATAGAGATTGTGCTAATCTGCACTCCCCGTGCCCAGTTAAAGTTTTGCAAAGAATGAGGATGCTCAGGAAATGCCAAGTGCCCATTTCAAATGGTTTTGACTTGGTTAGGCTTCACTCAGCTGATGCTAAATCAGAAGATGATGGTGTATATGACTGCTGAAGGGACATGGGGAAAATGCAGTGGCTGTATTTTACTTGCTAGGTATTGCAATTGAAGCTAAAAGGGAATTTAAAGAGATCTGTCTTATATGTCCCTGAGAGAAAAGAGCTGCTGAAGCAGTCAGAGAGAGAGCAGCTGAGCCTGTAGCTTATACCTGACAGTCCATTCAAGCATTGATTATGATCAATTGTGCATCTAAAGGAGAAGAGAGATCAGGGGCAGGTCTTGATCATTTGTGTGACCCTGGCAAAACCATTCCTTGTTTCAACTCTGCTGAATAATAGAGGTAAGAATCCAGAGCCCAGTCTGGTACTGTCACATTACTGGTCATAGGTTGGAGACAGATTCACAACCAGACTGACAATCATGAGATAAACAGCGTGGTTTATTGTGTGGTGTCCCCTTTTATAGGGGGTTCAAACCTCCTGGGCTTGGACAACTGATTGTTCAGGGTCTCAGCACCACTCAGCTCCTGGCCAGTGATGTGCCTGCATTCAGGGTTGGAAGGGATTGGCTGGGGTCCCTGTTTGAGTTCAAATCCATCCTATCATTGCTCACCCAGGGACTTGTTTACTTCCAGGCTGGTCGAGTTTGGAGGTCTGTTGTGGCCAAATTTATCTTTTTTTAGCCACAGACCAGCTGCATCCATGATGTGGTACAACTTCCAGATAAACATCCAGGAGATGCAAAGTGTGTTAGAGTGGTTGTGGGCCCTTGTGGATGCTGGACAGCCTGCCTTGATGGGGCTTAGTGAATGTGCAATAATTCCTTTCAGTGCAGGTGGTGCAGTGAAAGCACAAAGGGCTGTGTGTTAACCTGCTGCTATCAATGTCACCTGGATTTATTATTAGCATTTACAACAATAGCATTAAGAGGATCACGTGAACTTTCAGTAGTGGAAGGTGATCAGCAAAAGGGCATGGAAAGAACTCTGTTGGAGGGAGTTCTTAGGTAGGCTCATTGCAAAGGAGCACATGGTTAGGTGGGAAAAGCCTTCCTCTTGCACGGAGTTATTCATCCCAACACTACTGGAGCAAAGAGATTAGTATTGCTGGGTGAGACCAAGGATTTGTCTGTCCCTTACACTGTGTCTGACAGTGGCCAGAACCTGATGCCCAGAGAAACAAAGAATAGCATAACCAGTTAGCAACAGCTCTTCTGCAAACCCCCAGCTATTTGTTCAATTTTGGAAATTGCTGTCAGGCATGTTCTTCTATGCATTTATTAACTCCCAGTACACTTCTCACCCATGAACCTTTCCAGGTTACCTGGGAACTCGAAGCTCTTCAGACCCCCAGTGTCATGTAGCAAGTTCTGTAGCCTGACTGCTCTGCATGGGAAGTCTGACAGGGACTGAAAAACAGCTTAGAAGGGCTGAAAGTGCAGTGAGTCAGACTGCTGGATTTCTGTTCAGTGTCTTGGTACCAGATTTAAGGAAACAATCTTTTGAAGCCCAAGGGGAGGATGTAGTTCTAGGATGACACTCTGTGGCCCAAGTCTCTGCGTTAACGGGCTGGGCAGGTGTGCAGTGTCAAAACAGAAGCCATGGATCCAGAAGAGAGCATCAACAGCATTAAATCCTACTCCTACAGCTGCAGCAAGTTCCTGCCTTTTACAGACTCATGGCACGTGTGCTCCCTGTACCCCCAGTCAGTGCAGGGCACAGAACACTTCCTGGAGCCCTACAGCACCTACTGTAGTGCCTTGCCAATTAAGTAGCAGAAAAAATTGAAGGTGAATAATTTAAGGGATTCCAACAAACTCCCAAGCACCAGACTCCTTGCCCCTCTGTTCAGCTACAGAGGAGCAATCTGTTCTATTAACAGGAAAATTCAGCCCAGCAATGCCTGCACTGACGTGCAGTCACCTCCTCACCTTCAGACATACTGGAGGTCTAAGCAGAAAGGAAAACAAGTCTTTAACTTAATTACCCAATTATCTTGAGGTAATCACCCAATAAAATTTGGATACAATAATTTTTATTTCCTATTCCTGCTATCTTCTTAACAAATAGCTTCCAGAAAACAAACCTTGCTGTGACTACAGCAAACAAACAAACAGACCCCCTGAACAGATACAAAACCTCATTAAGGGCAGGCATTAAGGGCTCAAAGCCTTTCCTACCCTGGAGAGCTGAGAAGGGCAGGGCTGTGCAGCTGTGGGAGCTGCAGCACCTGCCAGAGCTGCACTGGGCTCAGCAGGCCAAAAATCACCTCTGCATGCTCGGACTTTGCTGTCCTTGGCCAGCCAAAATGAAAGGGGGCAAAGCTGGGGAGGACCTGCCTCAACAGGACAGCCTGAGGGAGTCAGTGGAAGATGAGCAGTGTGTGAGTGGACACACTGGGCTGAGGTGTTTCAGAGTGCTCTTGGTGTCTTACAGACTGCAGGGCATGGTCACATCCATCCCCTGGGGGCTGATGCAGCTCTTCCTGTGCAGGGAGAGCTCTCCTGTTCCTGTGCAAAACCAGGGAGGGTTCACAGAGATCTTTCCACCCTGGAGAGTCCCCAGAGGCTCCTCAGAAACCCCTTTTCTTTAGAGGGCTTGTGGGAAAAGGCACCATCATCTGATTTTCAACACATGATGAGATCTGCCAATTATTTAGAAACTTGCCCTAGATGCTCTATAATTGAAAAATGTAAATGTGATACAAAGAGCACAGGGATCCACAAAATTTTACAAGTAGCTGTAATTGAGATCCCAGGAGAAATATGTAAAGAAATTTCTTTGTAATACATAGAGCAGAACTAATATTAAAATATTGGGTGGTGGAGGCAATCACATCTGATCATGTAGTCAGAATGACCAGCTTATAGTTAATGACTAAGATGCAAATTTAATCATACAGTCATAATCTGCTAATTGTAGGGGGTTTTTTATAACCTGTGAGGATAATTTGAATACTCAGTACTAATACCTGGAATGCCTTGTAATCCTTATTATACAGCCATAACTTTAAAAAATATTAATCCCAATGGGGACTAAAGAATTCTTCCTTTTTTTAATGCCGAAGGCAAGAAAATTTCTTATGAAAATCTTCACTGTGAAGTGTCATCACCTGGATGCTTATCTAAAACTTTAGGTAAGTGCAAGGGTGGGGGGTGAGACAGCCCTGCATGGCCTCAGACCTGTGCAATACAGAGGGATGGTACCCAGTTTGCTATTTCTATCTAATGGCAAAGGCTGCTTTTCTTTAAAGGTGAAAATCAGAGCTGCTATCTCCAGGGAATATCCCCCTCCCAGTTTAGCATCTTCAGATGGTACCTGAAATACTCCTGCCCATGCAATCAGCTCATGCCTGTATGTTCAGTCACTCAGTCTCTGACTTTGAGTGTTTTTGCAAATTTGTTAATTTATATTATTTTTATCTTGAAATCCCTAAACAGGCTAATATCTGGCTGCCACAGAGCTTTGCTCTAATATCTGCTGCCACTTGGAAAAAAACAGGCTGGAGATCCTTCCTGTGTTGGGGTAACGCCCTTGTTGTTCTGGGATATCCTTCAAGATGGGACAAAACCAGTTATATGATGTCCAGGACATCTCTGCAGGCCAAAGGACAGACTGTGGGGTACCAGTGTACAGGAAAGGAGTCGAGATGAATCAGACATGTTACTGTAATGTTTTCACTGTAACCTGTGCCCCCCACGCTGTGGGGGTGGGATGCAGGACCTGCCTCTTGGGAATGATTGTTGCTGCAGAACATCCCAGGGGGATGTTGTAGCTATCTGGCCTGCTTACAAACCAGCTGGTGAGGCTGAACTGTTATAAAGGAGCCATCACAAGTCTGTTGTCCCATGCTAGGCTCGCCCTGAATCACAGCTTTACCTTTTCAGTTTGATTTTCTCTAGAACTGGGATACATTACCATAACCATTCTTGCCCCTTCTAATGTTCAAATTTTCATCTTTGCCTCCTGCAGCCTTGATCCAAAAGCTTTTCATATTTATACCAGAAATCAAGGTTTTTATGTAAGCAGCAGTGAGGGATTTAGTTTGCATATATAAATATACAATAGTCTCACTACCCTGGCTGCTAGTGCAAAGTGAATCCACGACGTGGGTTGTGTTCTCTTAGCTAAGGGCAAAGGCATAAGTTAACTGACAATGAATTATCCTATTGTAGAGCCTTCAGGATGGGGATTATCACTGCTAACACACTGTCTTATCCTGCATGCAGTACACAGAGCTAACTTCTTTGGGAGATTTGGAACACAGGCAAGCGATAACATGGAAATTCATTAGGTGGCACCTCAAAGCCCAAAGTGTGTGTGTGTGTGCAGTATCTCATCCATTTCAATGGGAATCTTGCCTGCAGGAGAAGTAAACTTATGCAAATGCTGTTAGATCATTTTAATAGACCAGAAATCTAAGGGACTTCAGGAGTGGCAAGCAGATAACTTATAGACATCTCACTGCACAGTACATACTTTGGAATCCAACCCAGAGTAAATAAATGCTGGCCTATCCAGTGGCGAGAGTAGAAGGACTGTGATTTAAGAAAAAGGGACAGAATAGGGGCAAAACTGTAGTTTCATGTGACAAAGCAAATCTCTTCACCAGACTGTAATCCTAAAGTCTGGAGGAATTGAAATATGTCACCATGCTGGAGTTTGCGTACCAAAATTAATCCTATTTAGTACATTAGATCTTTATCTAAACCTCTTTGTACAGAGGATGAGAGACTTGACCTTAGAGAAGGATTTTCAAGATGCCTTCAGTTACTCTATCAGTGCTTGTTATTAGAACGTGGAAAAAAGAGATCCCCCAATTTTACAAATCAAACACTTCTAGGCAAAAGCTATCCTTGAGGGCTATCTGTAGGCAAGCTGCTGAAGAATGAGGGCAGTAAATAACTGTACTGCTTCTCCTTACTCTCCCTTTGAGAACCGTGCTTTCAGTGCTCAGAAGGGATTTCCAGATTACTCTATTTTACTAGGCAACCCTTCTTAACACACCCACATTTTTAGTACTGTCTAGCTTACCTTTGCTTGCTTTGAGGCCTGACCTGACTAAAGGACTGTGAAGAGTAGGTCTTCAGTGAATGAAGTCAGGAGTTGTGGCTGAAGTCTGGCCCACTCCATCTTACACAACTCCATTTCTGGCTTTGGTGGGCTACTTGTGGGTAGGAAGCCACAGCACCTCGTCTGTGGTGCAGAGAAAGCTGCTGGAAGAAATTCTGTCTTAAAGAACAAATAGGAAAACATTGTGTTCTAAGAGGTAAGATGAATGAGACTTCCCAGATACAAAGACTTCTTAATATTGGTCTTAATATTTCAAAAAGAATACCCTGGAGAGCAATACCTCTGACTTGCTCCTTCCTCCCATGCTACTGCTTTTATCATAAACAAGAGAAATACTTTCACACCTGACATGACCACTCTTTCTTTTGAGACCATTATCCTTACTAATGGTAGGTTCAAATAAATAAAATTTTGCTTCCAAAAGTAAATTAGATATGTATCATTTTCATAAATTGCACTTGAAAAACAAACACTACTGAATGTGCTTACTTTCAGTGTCATTGGCACTGCTTTGTGGGTTTGTTTTTTTTTTTCAAAGCTCTTAATATGGCATTCTTTGCATGGTATCTTGCAAAAATTGTTTGGGAAAGACCAACTTTATACATCAATTAAATAAGGAAGGTAGTTGCTGAGGGTTTGCTGATAGGTAATGAGGAATTCTGTAAGATGGCTGACAACTAAGGCAGTGAGAAAGGAAATCAGTGTTTGTACAAATTTTAGAGCATACTGCAAACCTTACAGACATCCTGCTGTTTACCTACATTTTTCCTCCCTGTGTCTGTCATGACCAATTAGTTTCATGTCCCTTGGGTAACATCATGCTAATTATATATTAGAAACCATGGGGAAAAGTGGCAAGAGGTTTGTTTTTCTTTTGCTGTGCATTTTAACAGTAAGTGACAAGCACCAACCTTCCAGTATCATATGCAAACTCTGTAGGATTTCCTTGTGACATTTCTGACCATAAATCCTAACGTGCTATGCAAATATGCAAAAGTTCAGTAAAATTCAATGACTGATGGCACAACTGAATGCTTTACAAGCAGCACTAGAAAGGGAAGGATGAAAATCAAAATTAAGGAAGTTTCTTCAAAGAGCTAGGAGACAATTTGTAACTAAACAGTTTTATTGACTTTTTTTTTCCAAAATAAAAAACACAAAATAGCCACCAAGATTAAAGGCCATAGACAGCATTAACCAAATGAACCAGCCACTTGGTTATAGTAGCTGATAGCTAGAATAACTGGATATTATTGCATATACCTCAGGTTCATTTATATATCCATTACAGTTTGGCAAGATTACAATCATACAGTAGCTTTGGTTGTGTAAAACCTAGTAGCAATACTTACTTAAAATGTGACTGGTTAACATTTTATGACAACAGCTATCTATCTCAGTCTTGACAGGTCTTCTCTCATTCCATGTTCTTGTCCACATTGTCACTGACCAAGAATTAAGGAGACATATTTGCAACCATCACTTATAGCCCTTCTTTATCACCACGTGGTGATGAATCTCAGAGGGGTAGGAATCTCTCACTTGCTTTCCTCACAAAGGTTTGTAGAGCAGCCTCTCCTCCTGTGCTGTGTGGCTCCTACCAGCCAGTTGTGGTAGCCTCAGCTGAGCATGAGTCCTTGCAGAACACAAATATGTCGAGGTGTTTATGGCTTTCAGGCCAAAGCCTTTCCTGACCTAGTGCTGGGGGGTGACTGTACTGCCTTGCCTTTGGATACAGAGAAAAAACCACAGACAAACAAACAAACAGCTTTTCACATTGGTGTGCTGAGCTGCCAGCACAGAACAGTATTAACAAACCTAATACACAATACTACCTTGGTTACAGAGATGTGCCTGAGACACTGCACAGGATTGCATGTGTATGTTCTACAGTCTAGGTATTTTAGTTTTGGTCTTTTAAAAAATGCTCTCATTCTTACGTGATCTAGTGTAACACTGCAGCTTTAGAGTAATGGTTGATAAAAAGTCATAAACACACAGGCTATGTGGGAACACTGGAAGCTTTTTCTTGTCTTACATGACTTGTGCAGAATTCCTGCCTTTCTGCCATCAGTCTGCTCCCAGCGTTCTGGGAACATCTGCTTCCACAGGAGATATATCACCTGCTTAAAAATAACCTAAAACTCTTAGTTCTACCTGGGAAGAGATATAAAAGAATCTGGATCAAACTGAAGTAATCTTGTGTGTGAAGACCCTTCCTCACTTACAAAATGCTGGAACACTAGAGAACATCTACTTGTTTGTGCAGCCCTTTCAATTGCTTGCACTGAAGCAAAAAGGAATTCAGCATGAGGAACGGCTGCATGGTGAAGATCCTGCAGAACAAGGTAACTGCCATGCAGTAATTCAAATGCAAGCAGTGTAACTGCTTTTTGCATTCAGATCCATACTTGTATAAGGATATAAATTAATAAGCCCTTCTAAATGATTTTAGAAATATCCTCTTTGATCTAGACGTATAAAACCTCTGAATACTTAGAATCACTAGATTTCACATGGCCCACATAGTCATAATTATTTGTACTTACATGGCAAATATTAGAAATACATTTGCCTGCAGTTGAACAGGTAATTATACTGTCTATTATTCAGCTGAGCAAAGATCAAGCACTCTATATCTTGCAGTTATTGGATCTTATTCTAACCCTTTGCTTTAGAAAGGGGAAATAACCATCTAATTATATTACCAGTGCACAGTACTTAGTGTGAAAAAGACAACCTATAGCAGACAACTAGATTTTTTTTCCTAAGATGACTTTTTATGAGATACTCTAAAAGCAGTCTCTTATGACTGAAGATTGTCTATTTCACTGTACTCGCATAGTAAAAATAGTTAAAATCTAATTACAAAGCTGCTACATGGTTATTTTGTGGTCTGTAAAATAAAACAGTATCCAGAATTTTATCTGAACAAAATACACCAGACAGTATAAAAATATTTCCCAACTGGAGATTGAAACATTAATGCTGGATTTGGTATTTTTTTTTTGTATAAAAAGTAATGTAATAATGGTTGACATTTATCTGCTTACCAGTCAAAAATATACATATGACTTCAAGGAGCTGTTCCAGGCTCATTTTCAGTGAGCTTGTGCTTTTGACCCTAGCAGTAATAAATGCACATGTGGAACACAGTTTCCTGAAAACCTGAACTATATCTTATTTCTAACAATAAGACTAATTTCTGGCTATGGATTTCCACTTATTTGCTTTGTTCAGGCAACTACAGCAGAGGAATTCCAGAAGCACCACTTGCGCTTTGAATGATGTTTGTTCAGTGCAACATCTTCCTTTTCTCTCTCCTTCTTAACTCGCTGGTAGTGATCTTCTTCCTTTAAATACCACACAGGCGGCCACCGGTGCCTCTCAAAATATTCTTGATTATCTGATTAAAAAGAAACAATTAAAAAATCCCCATAGGTGCCAGTAAGATACACAAATTCCAGAAATGTCTTGCAAAAAGCTATTCCACTAATCATTTATCCATCCTCTATGCTGGCTTGCTTATCAAGGATTCACCCAGTTTCCTCAAATGCCTTAAGTGTGAAAAGACTTTGAAAGTGGTTACACACAAGAGGAATTAGTTCACCAAAAACTGTAAAAAAAGCAAGGCCTTCAGAGAGTGTATTTTTTATTGCAGAGCCTGGAAAGAGCTCTGTTCCTTTTAGCATCACTGAATTAGGTAAAGAACAGGATGCTTGCCCAGCAATCAGACTAATGGTTACAACCTTTCTTTGCAGATAAGAATTTATGAATGCTGTTCAAGATAGCACAGAGGTTCGGTCTCATGGCTTAGCTACATGAGCTCATATTTGTCTTTATGTTTAATCAACTGGGTGGGGAGAAACCTGATGAAAATTGGTGGGGAAGTTGCTCATACCTGAAGATTTAGCTTTGATTTCCTTGCGGAACTTGGAGCAAACGCTGTTGTAATTGGTGCAGATGTAGTGCAAGCACCAAGCTGCCAGCTGGTTAGCATTGTGAAACTGTGAAGAAAAACAAAGAGCTTATTCCATTTCCTGGGGTTATCATTCATTTTGCAGCTCCTACTAACAGCTAAAGCTAGAATGCTCCCAGCAGATGGTACCTGGCTCTACTCTCCCTGGCGTTCATTCTGACTGCCAGCTCTGATCTTGGGTTATAAACATGAGCTAGGTGCTGACCACATATCAGGGGATATTCTAACTGTAGTTAGAGATATTGCTTCTGTCTCCAACCAGGAGAAGGAAATAAAAGAAAAATTGCCCTTCTTAAGATAAAAATGAAGCGAGCTGTTTTCTCTTGGGAGGGGTTGTGTTCTGGTTTTGAAACAGGATTACAGGTATTGCATAGAGGGTCTCAAACATAGCTGTAGGGAATCTTGCATGGTGGCCAATGTTTTAGTGCTAGTTTTGTGCAGTGTTTAAATGCTACTTCAAGCCAAGCTGCAGCAGACTCATTGTTAGTATGAAATCAAGATTAATAAAAATTAAACAATATTTTAGCTTGTTCCACTGTAGCTGGGAGCCTATTGCATTTTGGGAAACAGGCGTGCAGTTTATTTGTGAACTGGGGGCTCTCTCTTTTAATTATGGGACTCAAGAAATACTGAAATGCATTTGAGCATAAAGGAGATTTGCACATACTCTGAATTATCAGATGATTGACTTTAGGTAGCCAGTTTAAGTATTCAAGAAATGTCTTTGCAGTACAGGTCTAAATATATCTCCAAGAACTGAAAGGAACGCAAGAATCAATCACCATTACAAAGCTGAACAGCTTCATTACATCACTTTTCATGTTAGTACACCATGGTCATGAGAACACAGAGCTTGGAAGTTCCACAGTCAAGACAAACTAAAATATACATTTGAAAGACGATTCCTCTGAGGTTACTTAAAGGGATATTTTACCTTTGAACTAATGAAAAAGCCTTCTTTAAAATAGCAGATAAAACTAAGTTGTGTCATCAGTCATTCTCAGAACTGCAGACTTTGAGCCACTCAGAAGCAATGCTCAGAACCAGTAGGGAGCTAAAAGCAAGTCCTGCAGCTGACCAGAATCTCTTCAGAAGGCTGTGTACACTGACCTGTGCCAGTTCCAAGTAGGAGAGGACTTCTCCATCTATTGCAACACCGCTCATGGAGGCCTTTGTCAGCTCTTGCACTGCGTGCTGCTCTGTTGGGGGAGAAAACTCATCACTGCCAGGGGAAACAGGCACACTGCAAGGTCACATCATCTACTGCTAACCAAGAACCCAGGCAGCATGTTCTCCCTCCTCCCGGCATTAACCAGCATTGTGCAGGGGCCACGTTCACACAGATATCCTTAGTAAGCTGGGACTTGGGGAAAGTCAAATTCTGACCTTTGGAGCTGTGGCTGAAGATGTGGTTCATAACCACTTATAGAAAGACAAAGTTCAGCAGCCACTGGTCTCTCTCTGGCATGGGTACAGCATTCAATTTAAATCAGAAATATGGATCAGCTGTCTCCTTTCAGTCATACAAAGATTTTTATGAACAGTGCACTTACTAATGGGTATACACATGGCATTGATAGAGAAAAGGTTACTTCAGGCCCTCTTTAGGTTTTCATATCAGCTATTCCTAGGGGTTCAGATGAAGGCTGACCAGCCCCCCAACAATTACCTCAGTTCAAGATTCTCCTTAATCCTTTCCTAGAATCTTAAAAGTCTGAGTGTTTTTTGGGAAACATTGGCAGTTGGTTTGATTCTGCTGGGTTGAATTGTTGGCAGTAGCCTTTGGACTCAAAATTATTTCACCAAGAATTAAATGGAATGAAATATTCTTAATACTGTATATATGTTTACACTGCAGGTACCTTAAACACACCCAAAACTTCAACTAAAATAAGCAAATAAAATCTGGCAATAAAGGTTTGGTCTGTTACAACCAGTAAAGACAAGAGACAGTCCTGATGCACAACTGAAGGAGAGCCAGGGTTTGGTACATGATTAACTTTTGCTTAAATGTAGCCCTATATGTAGGTGTAGTTTTGTTTCAGCTTTCTCTAAGTTTTGGTCTTGGTCATGTCTTCAGAACAATGCCAAATTACTGACACAGAGAGAAACAAATTAAACACAACAACATAACCCAAGCAACCTCAGAGGTCTGGGTTGTCTATGGATTTATTTTTAAAACTTTAGTGGTATTCTAACCTGTACTTTTTCTTTAAATATGAGATTGAAAAGGTTTTCTTCCTGAAATGAGGGTTGAATCCCCATGGATATACCAAAATAGCAAATTTCCATCTAGTGAAACAGCATTTCTAGACAGCATTTCTGAAAACATGATCATCTAGGTAAGTTTTGAATTAGCTCAGTTACTCTCTTTGAACAGAAATATAAAGTGGAGCACATTGTTCATTACTTAATGGAAAACCCAGAGTCCTTCCTGGTTTTAGGTAAATTAACAACAACAGAAGGATATCATAATCCACAGGCATTATTCCCAGTGCTAAAGAGACGTTTACTCTTTCTGTTTTTAAAGCACAGAAAACTTCAGTGTTCTGAGTTGGATTAGCACAAAACTAAAAAAAGGCAAGAGGAAGGCAAATACATTTCTCTGTGTGAAAATATCAATTTGCATTACAATACTCCTCTCAGAAAAAAAAAATCTCTAACACTTGAGAAAATCTTATGTATTCTAAAAACCATTAAAGCACATTTCAGCGGTTGCAGAAAATACTGCATTGGACAAGGCCACAAATTGTTACCTGCAAGAGCAATCAGGTGAGGAAGACAAAACCTATTTGCCAATGCAATTAACTCAAGGGTGTCCAGTTCCTGACTGCAGGACAGTTGCTTGGTATACAAGTAATCTAAAACTGCTTGCATGGAGGTCTTGTTTATGTTGGGCAGAACAACCTGGAAAAGATATTTAAGAAAATAATTTCTAATTATTAAGGGATTTTCATAGAGCAGCTATATTTCACTCCTCTCACTTTGCTTGACTCTTTTCCTCTTCAAGTTATTTCAGAAATGCAAGGAAAACATTTTTCAAAGCAGAAATTTCCCATTCAAGTTTAAGACACTGCCAACAGGTAATCATTGCTCCAGAATCAGATCATTTGCCAGGTTATATCCAAGCTGGAATTGGATCCACATGAAGCAGTGAATCTGTTCAATGCTCTCTAGCCTGCAAATTGACAGCTACACATAGCAGACACTGAGCACTTCCCATGCCAAACCTCCCCTGGTGGACTCCTTGAGGAAGGAAATCTATCTGCCCCTGGCAAGGGATATTCTGTGGATTCTGAGAGTAACAGAAAACAAAGGATAACAGTAAAACCACCTCTCAGTCTTTTGGTAAATAACCAAATTATCCAGGTAAAAAAGGTTGATTAGGAACTGAGAATTGAAGAAATGGGGGAAAAAAGAAATGTAAGCCTTTTTTGCCACGCACACGTATTCAGTGTAACCAGCATGGAATTAAGCTATGAAGACTAGGACAAAAACTTGTCTAATTTCTCATGCTGAAGCATAAACCTTTCATGCATAGCAGCCACTCTGGGAAGCAGCTCAATTCTCCAAATGAGAGCAGCTAGCTGTGAGACTCATTCATTATTGATATATTTTTGTTAATGCAGAGAACTGTAAATTTAATGAATGAGTTTATAAAATTTGCCCCAAATACAAAAAAGGTGGTATGTAAAAATAGATGGTTTTTATTATTTGTAAACCATCCAGTTCATATCTACCTATATTTTAAAACTTTCAAAAGCATTACTGAATACTTTAAACTCTATAAAATGGAAGCTAAATATTTTAAATAGGAAAGATAAGCTAAGATTGTGAAGCTAATAATTAAAAATAGGGTGGTAGAAAATAACTGCATATTCTTCATTGTCAAATGTTGTGTACTAGAATCAAACTATGCATTTTTATTGAACCACTTGTTGAGTATGCCTCTGGGAAAGGAATTATGTTTACAGCTGTATTAGAAGACGCCACAAGAATCTACATAGAAAAATAGCTATCAGAATACAAAAAACTTCAACACTTCATATGAGCATAATTGTGTGGAAAGCAACAAGAAAACCAACAAAAAAAAACCCAAAACCAAAACCAACCAAACAAAGCCCCCAAAACAAAAATCCTGGGTATAGCACAAGAAAAAAATATTAGCAGAATGTTTGGAATTTGAAAAACAAACAATGAAGGCACATAAAAATACGGGGCTTCTGCAAAATCTTATTCAAAGCATTGAGATCTTTTAAACTGTACTACATACCTGCTTTACTCCAGAGGACAAGATGATGCATTACAGAATCTATGCTGAGTTTCTACTAAAGCTAGTAGAACTTCTCCTACAGTTAGTTCAGTTTCTACTGTGAAAACAGCTCCCTTTTCTAGTTTAACACTCATATGTTCTTTGACTCCTTTTTGTCTTTAATTTCTTTATCAATGTCCCCGCCCCAAGTATTCTTTGTAGTGATTTTGATTTTATATATATATATATTCACAAAATCTAAAAAGTTATTTTAAAGAAATTCACAATTTCATACTTAATTTCCTTCCCCATAATTAGTATTTTACAGGACTTTGGGCTTAAACACACATTCCAGTGTAGGAGGAAGACTTGTTCACTGGAGAAAAAGTATGTTGTTTTTTCTGGGCAACCTTATTTAATGCTTAAAGAAAAAAAGCATACCAGGTTTGCAAGGAAGAATAAATCCCTGATTCTAGGGATTGCTGCAACCTTTCAAATAGATGATGCTTCCATCATCCTAAATCCATCAGACATTGTAAACAAAAGAGGCAAAAATAGACAAATACCTCACTGTTGGAGCTTTCAATAAATGATCCTCCAAACATAGCAGACATCCACTCACAGCTGCAGATCAGCAGTGGCTTGTGGGCCTTGATGCTTCCATCGTCCAATTTAAATGTCACATCTGCCATGGGAACAAAGGCACAGGAGTGCTGCAAGTCTGTGTTTAAGGTGTGACCTGAACTCAAGAGTGTTTCACTTGCATGTTGTTAACCAAGGACTTCCTTCATTTCCCATCACCTCCACCTCAAAAATCACTCTTGCATTTTAAATAGTTAAGGAAAAGCCTCGCTTGTAAACAGAGATATTGGATGTTCAGTATTTCTGAGAACTGGGTTGCTTATTTAAAAGCTGTGAGTAGATTTTGAGAAATGAAACTCCAGAATCCCAGGTCGGAACAGTTGGCATGGCTAACACTGTAATTTTGGGGTCACCCCTCCTCTCAGAACAATGTATGCTGTCACATTGTTTGAAGTCTATGAAGTGACAGTAACATGGATGAGAAAAAAAACCTAATTCTCTTCCTGCTTAAGCACGTATTTACTTACCAGAAAATGTCCCTTTGCAAAGGCACTCTTTTATGCGATTAGCTTTCCTGACATGAAATGCTTTAGTAATCTCTTGATTCATGAAGGCTTCTTTATTCATAATATTCTCCACCATCATTCTCAAATCAAATACTTCCAAGATTTCCGCAATCTGAGCCAGTCTGGTGAGGTCTTTTTCATTTTCATCCAGTTGGCCTGTGTATAAAAACTGCAAAACAGTTTTAAAAGGTGCGGCCTGCACAGATGAATCCATTTTTACCACAGTTACGGGACACGTCCGCTTTGAGACAGGATTCACTTGCATTTCCTTATGCACACTAACAAACCCCTTACCCCAGGATGACAGAGATCTTGCTGCAGAGTTTGTTTCACCAGAGTCAGGTTGTAGCATGCTTAAACACTCACTACTCTCTGGTGGGGGAATTTTAACATCAGGAGATTTCAAGGATGTCTCATCACTGTCACTGTTTGTCTCAAGGTGACTTGTCAGAACATCCTTATTTGTATTTTCTTTGTTAGACTGTGTTTCATCCAAGTATGGACTTTCCTCACATTCCACTAAGAAAAGGTCATAAAACTTTGAAGAGGAGGTAGCTAGGTAGATCTTGTGAGCAAAAATGCAGTCCTGCTCCTGAAGAACAAACATGACATCTGCACACAGCGGGCTGTCCAATAAATATCCAGCTTCATTCATGCTCGGCACGGGACACTCGGGAATTTTGATAACTGGAGGAGGGGCTTTTGGAGGTAGGAATGGAGCCTGAAGCAAAGGTTTTTGGACCTTCTTCAAATGGGATTTCCAGAACTGCAGGTGTCTTCTGGAGATCAGGGCAGCTCTAATTGCATTGTCAAACACATCTTTAATTCCAAACTGGTCAAATACACTGGTTTCATAGTAGGGTATCCCGAGTTCCTTGGCAACTTCTCTGCCTCTCTCTGGTGGCAAAATGTCTCCCCTTTTTATCGGCCTAGGGTTAAGCAAAAAATGAACCTTGTCACACAAAGTTATGCTAGAAAGCATGGAATTTTACCAAATATTCAGCACTAAATCTGAGATAACTATCATTCAAATGAAACAAAATATAAAACTAAGCACACAAAGCCCTTTGGAAATCTACAATCACATCTCCACAGAGTTTTAGAATAGCACATACTTGAAATTTCATTAAGGTTTGTTGGTGTCTTTGCAATGTTACTAAATATATGGAGAAATCATATATGCAAAATAGAGCTGCCTCACTTAAAGTGAAATTTACAGTAAAAAAAACCTTAGGATACTTGAGAGCTTTCATTATTTAAAAAACCCCCTACCACTCCTTACTACTCAGGTATTGTCAGAACCTTTCTTCGTATCCATCATTTAAACACAAATGGAAATTCTCATGACATAAAAAAATGCCAGAAATACAGCTAAATATGAAACAGAAGTATTTCTTAAGCTCATGCTTTTTAAAGAAAATCATAGTAGCCTACGACAAAAGAATAACTGAACACAGACTGCAAGAGATAGGATTGTTTTGGCTGTAGAAGTATTATGTGAGAACTCGTGAATTGCCAGAGCAGCTCTAGTACATGATGCAGGGTAAACAAACCAGTAAAAAGTCTGGGCTAGGATCCATTTTCCCAGCAAAAAAAACCATCTCCCCAGAAGACATGACCCAAGAGTGTGTTCTCTGAGCCCACCATATTGGGCAGACACGAGCTGGCACAGACAGAACACAGACAACAGCTTGCTGAGTGCCAGCTAATAAATAACCAGTTCAGGTGGTGAAGTCTGTGCCAGACACGCAGAGCTCTGACTCAAACTTACTAATGGTGAAATCAGGGAGGAGGATTAGAGCAGAACAAGAGTTCTGAAAAAACTCCATTTCCTTTTAAAGAGTCAACCAAAAAGCCCACCCCCATCCTCACAACAAAGAAATGTTTAATAAACAAATAGACCTATAAAAATCATATTTCTAAGTCAAGAGTTTGACCGCAATGCAATGCAAAATTTTCTAAAGGCCCACAAAATATTAATTCAATCTCTTTACAGAAATTTGTTACAATAGAGTCATTAATTACACAATCATGGATATTATTTCTGTGAATCTGGTCTTACTGAAATTCCCATAAAAGGAATAAACTAGAAGCAAGCCAGTTATTGTGGGACTGTTGTGGCCAAATATGTGAATGGTTGTATTTTGTACCTGGCAGAAACAAAGCTTCTCTAGAACAGACTCCAAACTCTCTTTAAGTCTCACAACTTTTAGAAGTTTAATTTGCAACCATTTAATTTTCTGCTATGATCTAGGATTACATTTACAAAAACATTATTTGAGAATTAAAAAAAAATCAGTAGAACCTGCCAGTTTAAAACTATCTGACAATAGTGAGAGGGTAGGAGTTGATACACATGTTCATGGAGAAAGATACATAAGAAAACATTGAATAATCATTACCATCCCTATCTCACTGTAGTGTTCTGCCACCCAAACACATTCAGATATCCAATGTGCAAAATTTTTTTGGGAAACTTAATAACTGTGTGATAAAGAACTAACCAACTCAGCAGAATTTAAAAAATAAGAAAGCACACATATTCTCATTGTACAAAAAGAAAGGAAACCAGGCTCTCCAATTTCTGTTTTGCAAGTGTTGTACCTGATTACCAAGGTGATTCTTTTTTTAAATTCTTATTTTTGTTTAAACTTTACCTTGCCAAAGGCCGTCTGGCTCTGTTAACAGCCTCGAGATCTGCATAGCGAAGATCCAGCTGGCAGCCCACCAGGATGACAGGTGTGCGAGGACAGAAGTGCTTGATTTCCTGATACCACATTGTTTTCACATGATTCAGGGAATTAGGATTAGCAATTGAAAAGCACAGAACAACAACATCGGACCTAGAAAGGTAACAACAAAATACCTGATGAAAATCCCACAAATTATTTTTGCTGCAGTTTCACCTATTTTCATTACTACTCCACTCTGCTCTTTGACAAACGTGCTGACACCCAGATGTCAGAGTACATGTTGTTCGTGCAGAGGTTTGAAAGAAGCTACACATTTCACCACAAAAGCATGGGAGCACAAAGCCACATACCTAGGAAGCACTGTCCCTCCATGCTGAGATAATCCCAGCACGTGTGAGCGGAGCACTAAGAAGAGAGGTAGGGCTTTCCATTCTCTACTTTTACACAGCAGCTACTCACAGGCTGCCATTTCTCCAGAAATAATTCTGCTGACTGGACACCTGAATTGCAGTTCAAAGGTCATTGGTGCTTAGGAATTAGTGAGGTGCTGTGCAAAATTTCAGAACAGCCACACAGGCAGACACAGATCACTTCTGAACTTGTCATGGAGAAATACCTTTACTGCACTGTTTGAAATACTGAGGTAGTCGCCTTTGCAATGTGCTTTGCACAGCAATTCTCCAATGTCTTTAATAAATAACCTGTTAGAAGGGCAAACTACTGCAGAACGACCACTTCTACAATATCAGCAAAAATAAACATTACAGCGATATAATAAGGTGAGTAAACTGTAGAATAGGACAGTGGCTTAAATTAGAGTAAGAATGACAATATTTGCAGGCTTTTAAAGGTTTCTAAGAAAAGAGAAACTACTTCACTAAATACACTTGCTATATAAATTCTAAATATGAGGATTAAAGTTGACAGTTCATCCACTGAACCACCGCCTAACTTGTCAGAGCTGGCACCTAAAGGTAGAGAAATGATTGAATACTTGTTTCAGGGCATACCTAACTAGGGGCAATTTCATTATTTATAAACAAACCGCTCTCAAGCTCTTGGGTCTCTATGGGAAAAAAATACAAGAGAAGGAAAAAAAAAGTTGAATTTATACTCTTGAGAAAAATTGAGGAGAAGGGACATTTTGAGGAGGCAACTTATTGCTAAAGAATTGTCAGCAGGATAAGCTCAGCAATACCATCTCTATCGGAGTTCTATTATTCTTTAATTTAGCACCAATGTGTTGTATCTGCAGTTTGTGTCATGTATAGAGCATCAGCAGCAGTGAATCTTAACATTCACCTTTTAAATAATGAAATACCTCCTCAGTAGTGCTGCTTTCTACATTTCACTGAGGGCATAGATATAACCAGCTATTTCTAAAGATAGCTGCACACAATACGAAGACTGCTGTGAGCATCAATTTAATGTAAGAGAAATGCTCCTGCTCCAAATTTCTGTCTTATATAAACTGCAACACATCTGTCATATCTAGGAACAAGGCCTTTTCAAACTGGAAAGTTCTCTAGTAAATAGTGAAGGGCTAAGCAGCCAACACAATGGTCTGCTGCACAGCTGAGGCAAACATGCTTTAAACTCAGCCTTGCTCTATTCAAGGTCAGGTAAGAGTAAAACCCAAACCCCAGCAGACATTTGTTCAGCTCCCAGAAAGAGAAATCAATGTACAGCTAAGATACAAAACCTCTGTGTTACATGTATTCTAATAGGGTCAACTGTTGTTTAATTCAAGGCCACCATGACTGCTGGAGTGGCAAGTGCTGGCTGCCCGGCTGCTCCTAACTACAACTAAGCACCTTAGAGAGACAGCCTGTCCAGCACAGCATCCCTCAGAAATTAATACCTAAGCCCAGTAATTGCAGTCACGAGGATCCAACCCTCCTGGCTTTACAAGCCACACATCACATCTCCCAGAAAAGCAAAAGGAAACCACTCCAGCAGGTGTCCCCAGGCAGGATACAGCAGATACAGCCCCAGGTGCCCGATGCTGGGCTGGGCACAATCTGTGCCCCGGAGGGAGCCAGGGTGAGTGAGTGGTGTCCCTGGGCAGGGCAGGCCCAGAGCACCCAGCACCTGGCTCCTGCACAGCCCTGCATGTGTTACAGCCCTTGCCAAGGGAGGATCATGTTTTTGCCACCGTGGCTCTTGAGCAACTCCTCACCTCTGACCTTTGCTGGGCAACCATAAAATGGAGCTGAGCAAAGCCAGGTTCTTTTTCCAAAGCTCACTGCACTGCACTAACAGGACATTCTCACCTTACTGCCCTCCACATGAAAAGAGTAACAGAGTAAAGATGTAAAAAATGTGATTTGCAGATTATTTATCTTGTGTTAAAACCTGGACTTCCCCATTAAAAAAAAAAAAAATCCTGAGAGTTCTGAATTGGGCAGAGAGAAATTAATGGTTCTGTGCCATAAACAGGACAGATGGGAAATCATCCTGTAGTGGCAGGATATTGTGGGTAGTGGCAGAGCTCACACACTGAACCAGCACCACAGCTGGCTCTGCTAGCTCACAAAATACAGCCACTCTATCATAAATGAAGTTTTCATTCAAGTCATAAGCACAATTTGCACTCAGTACAAACTGGAGACAGAAATGCATGAGGAAGGTTAACCATCTACATAGAACTGTAAGCATGTGAGGAAACATGTCCTCTGGAAACTTCAATTAAAGTACTTATGATTCCTATTAATGTCAAAGGCATATTTACAACTTTCTAACACCACAGTATAAAGTTTGGTTTGACATTTGTTCATAAAAAGCAGACCCTGTCAGGTTAAAATAATGCATTAACATTTCCTAAACATTAAAAATTTACCAATGTTATTTTAATATTCTCAGGGAATGATTTTTTTTTAATGCCTATTTTATTTGCATTTTTGTGCAGTTACTTTTTGTGTTGGTTACCCAGAGAATGAGAAAGAAGAAAAGAGAAGCAAACCTGATTTGTCATTGCTCTCTGCAGCAATACATTCACAAATAAAAGCTACACTGTTTTGATAATGATTAAAACATCTGATTTTGCAAAAGCTCTTATGGTACAAATGGCTGACCAGCAATAATGCTAAAAACAAGGCAAAGTTGTGTGGAACTATGTAACAAGAGAAAACCAAACAAACAAAAAAAAATTTAAAGGACTGCTTACACAGTCTGAGAATTTGGTTTATTTTGTTGGTGACTATGTGAAGTAAATTCACATATAAGTCTGATTCAACATTTACATATGAAAAATTCCAGCTTAGTGCTAGATAGGAGCCTGCAGTTGAAACAAGCTGCCTGCATGGTACCCCAGCATGATACTGGATGAAATTTGGCCAGTAGACTCAGGAAACCCCTCTTTGGAATCAGGTATATACATTCACCATAAAATACCAATATGTGCCTTCTCTTTCCTGAAGCAGAGACCTTGGTTACTGCATTTCTAATAAAGGAATAAGAATTCTATGACAAATAGAATCCTAAACACAGTTGATGCTGTAAGACTGAAATATTCTGGGTATCACATGCCAAGTCAGGGTTTATATAACAAAGACATAAAGCCTGAGATCAATGGAGGAGGATGAAAGAAAATACTGGAGCAAGTGAAGGCACAGGGCCCTCTGGAACATGTCTGATCAACTCAGGGCAAACACCAAAATGCACAAAAGGGGCTTGTAAGACATAATCAGCTGACTGCTGCCTTCAGACAACTGTCAGAAAACAAAATCATGAGAGAGAAATTTACAAAACAATCGAGAAACCAGAAATGCAAGGGAAGGCAGGCATTCCAATCTTACTTTTGGTTATTGTAAGGAGGCAGCTTACAGATGAGAACTGCATGCTCACTCTTTACAGAGAACTAGCTAACTTTCACCAAAGACACTGAAAAACAATAAATGAGAGAAATGAATAGTATCTTTACTCCTGGCACCATCACCTAAAAGTACCCCAGGAACCAATGGTCAATCAGAAAAGCATATTGAGTTTAAAAAAGATAAGAAGAAATTTAATTTAAACATCAGCTGAAGCAGCATGTTTAGAAAAATAAATATACTTCCAGGTAGCCAAGGGATGTAAGGATGGAACAGGAAAAAAATTAGAGGGAAGGTCCAAGGTCAGAACCCCAAATCCATAAAAGCGTAATTCCTTAAAAGTACTGCTGGAGCCAAGGCAGGAAAAATCCAGAGAGATGAAAAAATTATAGGTTTTGGTTTGCATCCAGTGTGGGAGTGGCCTCTGAAGTTAGAGAAAACTTGGATACTAGACATTAGGAGATATATCTCTTTCTCTGTGGAGAAAATATTGTATTTTTTGCTTTCTTTGGGATACCACCAAAACCAGCCTCCTTCTCTTTTTAAATTTAAATTATACTATCAAGAAATGTTAACTGGCAAGTCAATGTTGCAAAGTTATTGAGAGAAACTCATTTTAAAACAGTCATAACTGGTTGTGTTTTCCATAGAAGGACATGTTTCAGGAAACCCAGACTGACAACCTGAGACCCTTGGAGTGGAAAACAGCACAAGAAATTCACCTAGTACCTACTCACAAAGAAATAATTCACTGAGATCAAGATTTTGACAGAAGTAGCTTCCCACATTTAGAATTTCCAAGAGACTTTGATGTTGCCTTGCAGCCTTTCAGAGGCCAAATTCCCCCTTTTCACCTAGCCCCTGACTTATGAAAGCAAGGCAAAATGTGAAATGATTTATTACCACAAATAACAACTGCCACATGCTTTTTTACTCCTTGAAGAAGGCTTAAAGTGTTGGAGGTATCCTTCCATTATAGATGAATTATACATACATCAAGTTGAGCCTCAGGCCCACCAACAGCCATTTGGCACACACCTTTCTAAAGAAAGGAAGGATTCCTAACAGAAATTCCATAGCAACCTCTTTCTACTCACAGTATGGAACCACAGTGGGATGCAGAGGAGAAAAGTAGATCTGCATTAATTTCAGTGGCCTAGGTATATCAAGCATTTACTTCCCCATTAGCTGAACAAAAAAGCCTCAAATGTTCATGTAGATAACAAAGGAAGAAAAACAACAGTGCATACAGACAACATATCAGAATAAAGTTACTGGAGAAAGCTCTCTGTGAACCTCAACCTCTCTGCTTATTCCAGTCTTTCTTGGGCCTAAGTCAAACTTAAAAGAGAAAAAGAACATAACAAATGTATATGTTGTAAAAATGGTTTTTCACGGTCCTTCATGATGTCATGATGAAGAACCTGAGTAGCTTATCAACCACTGTAAAGTAGAAGGGGAGGCTCACAAATTTGGGTAACTGAAGATGATTTGAAGATACTGCCTATTGTTTTTTTGTGGCAGAAAACAGAAGGAAGCAGCCGAGTTGAGAGACATCTGAAAGTAACTGGATTCCCCATCCATCAGCTGAGCCTTTGCTAGCAAGGCAGGAGACTGTCCTGTGTCTGCTAAGTACCTCTGCTCTCCAGAGACATCTCTGAGGATCCCAACCCAGGACAGCAATGGCTTGTGAAGCACAGGGAATGTGCGAGCTTTCATTCACAAGGCACTTCTGAAACCTCAGACTTTCTCTGAAGAAAGGAGGGGAGCTGCTGGCCCAGTCTCAGTTTAGCACCAGCTGCTCCATAACAGAGGGCACTGATCTAACCAAAGGCAGACCAAGTAACTCTGTGAAGCCACAAAGCTCACCCTAACCTCACTGAATTTGGTAAATGCAAATACCATTTTACATCAAAGCTACCTTGGTTTTGTCCTTTGAAACAGCATCATCATTGTCCCTTGAGGAAAGAACATCAGAAAGAGGTTGGTGGAAGTCTTCAGATATCAATCATAAACCCTGTTCTCATGGAATCCTTTCAGCAGGTATATTTTTAGGGATTCAATTACATTGAAGTAACTGGTGAAGGGAATTGTAATCACACAGAAGAAGTTGAATGCATGTGTTCCTCTGCATACATACAATACCCACAAGGCTTACAAAATCCATTCACAACAGAGGAAATACTCTAAACATATTTTAAGAGGCACTGTCAGCAGTCTAACGGGAAGAATCATTCACATTTGTAAGTCATGAGGAAAAAGCTGTTTTCTGTCCATGCTGTATGAACAGATTTTGTTTGGTCTACAGCTCATACTTAAGTTGCAAGTAAATAAGTCATCCTGGCTGAATTAGTTGACAACCCCCATTCACGGTACTGAGAATAAATATTTGATTGGGACTGAATTAACTCTTTACAGGTTTGTGCTCATGTTTACACATACTAGAGCTGCATGTTAAAAAAACCCCGGATAGGGAGGCTATTTATCAAATTAGCCAAATGTGTTTACCTGGGAAAAAAAAAAAAAAAAAAAGAAGAAAAAAAAAAAAAAAAAAAAAAAAAAAAAAAAAAAAAAAAAAAAAAAAAAAAGGATGCAAATGCGAGAAAAAGAACTACAAGCCAGCTTCTAGAATTAGTCTGAACATGATGGTATGTTGACACTCTCATTCAAAACCAGATTGGACAGGAGGATGGAAGATAGTAAATCCTGACAAGTTGAAATGTAAATTAAGATGTTTTGCCTTTACACTTGCCTCCCAGAGAAACTGCTACAGAATAACAACTTGGGCTTTACATGAAGTTCACACCTCATCTGCAGGCTTAGAAAATACAATAGCACCAAGACTAGATTGTTATTAAACAAAGAGGTGCCTGGGAGCTGGAAATCAATACACTAAATCATAACCAAGACATTATCATTTTACAGCATTTTGGGATGTTTGTGCACCAAATGAAACCCTATGGGAGATTATTAATAAATGGCTGTTTGGCCTCACATACTGCCTAAGCTGAACTGAACAGGCTATTTCCAAAATTAAAGCACACACTTCAGTCTAAGGGGGGGAAATGTCATTCTGTAAAACTGCAGCAAGTATTTCCACAAGTCGCTGCAGCCACATCCCCCTCACTCCCTTAAGCTGTCAAGAACTGTTTCCCAAAGCTCCCAGAGGAGTGTGATTATTAAACTAAACACCACAGAGCAGAATGCAAGCTGATCTCACTCTCCATACTCCCATTAAGGGATGGCAGAGAAACATTAACTATTCCATCCCCAGTGGCATTTAAATGTTTCTCTCATTTTGTCACACAAAAATAGTGGAAAACAGATTCATTTTCTCATTCTCCTTTCATGTTTCTATCTGAAAAATAAAGTTAAGAAGGATTTATCTGGGCTACAAGTCCTATTAACTGTTCACCCAGTCATCTATAGCATAATCTATTTATGTAACATTTTCTAAGACTGTATGGAGCAAACTTTTCCAATGAGCAGCAGGCGAGTTAATGACTTGCTGGTTCTTGTTACACCGGGTTTAGGACAATTAGAGGTCTTGGCTGAATGTTTGCTGGAGTAAGCCTTCCCCTGCATAAGGTGCAGATGCACAGAATTTTTTTAAGAGAACCAAAGGTTTATATTATTATATGATCCTTCTGACAATCAAAACAGAGGGCACTTGCAAGTGTAACCTTGAGCAGTTTGGCATAAAATAGGCCTTTCACTGTATTGCAAAATTTGACACAGCTGACAGCTCAGTGTACAGAGGTGATTTAAAATAAATTCCTACAAATATGAACATTCAACATTGAAACTCTTTTTAAAATGGTAACCCAGATAAAATACTAAACAGTCTGCTTTAAATGCAACATTGACATTTTTAAAACAACCAAGTACCCAAGCAGTGCTTACAATCACAACATTTTAAAAACTGATATTCTATTTATAAAGTATTTCTTTAGAGTTTCCAGTTACTTTCTTCATTAATAGACTTGCAGAAAAACCACTAACAGGAGAGCAGGCTTCCAGAACAGCCTTTTAAAGCTAATTAGGATATAGCAAACCTCATTCTACACAAGTTCAGTTCTGCTAACATCACAAATGAATCACTGTGTTCATATGCTTAATCCTCGAGATCTCAAGTTATTCACGTCCTCCTTGGCGTTTGCAGGATTAGAATCTAAGTATGTTGTTTCCTCCCTCTCCTGTCCTGTCAGTAAACGTGGGATCAGGGTTCAGAACATGCCTGATTCCGTTCTCCTAATCTCCAGTAATCTTCTCAGTGACACAGTATCTGTTGCAGAATATCGGGAGGCCACATCAAAGCGGAACAGTGAGTGGAAACATGAAGTTACATCCAAATTTATCAATGCAGGCTCCACGTGCTGCCAAAAGGTAAAACAGTATCTCTGGACATCTTCCAGTAGCACTAAATATTAAGGTAAATATCACCTGAAAGTCTGTAACTTCTCTCACAAAGCTTATTTACAAACGGTACAGGTTGTGCAGCCCAGATGTGTTTCCTGACAGAAAATTCCAGCTAATTCATGACTCTCAGCTAACACAGTGCTGTACACAAAGGAGGGTTCGTAAAAACACAGAGTTCTACAGCCTGAAAATTTCATGGGTGGATTCAACCAGCAGAGCCCTCTACAGCATTTCTAAGGGGTAGAGAATAGAAAAGACCATCCTCCTTCAAAGTCACTTGTGTCATCAGGCAGCACAGAGAGAAGAAAAACAGCAAGACAGTACATTTTGGCCACATGCAATAGAAAGCTGGGGCTGACACTCTACAAAGGGCATTCCCAGCTGGAAAAAAAATGGGTCTGTCTGTGAAGGTCTGACCAACTGCAGGGACTGAAGCAGATATGAAAAGGTTATGAAAAAGTTCAACAAGGTGAAAAAATGTGTGAGGACTGAGACCTCTCCAATGTGAGTTATGAAAATATATGTCCAAAACCCACCTTCAGCTCAGTATTTGCCTAATAGAGCTGTTCTGCTGTCTGTACTGCCACAAGGTCAGATCTAATTAAACAAACCAGAAAGACTATCACTGGCTTCAGTCCTTGTTGAAACTATGCTGAACTTTTACATACATACATATATATACACACATATACACACATATATAATGCATGCTGGAAAAATCTAGATCATATTAATTTAAATATATATTTATTATGTATGTATTTTTTAGAGTTTCCGGGGTTAATTGATTCACTAACAGACATTTTATATTTATAGACGAAAAACCTCAGCTTTAATTAAAGAAATAAGGAAGAGCCTCATCTTTCATGAATCTGGCTCCGCTCTCAAGAGGTTAGCTGCCCATTCCACATCACAGGTTTTAATAAAATAAGTATTTCATAGAGTGAGAGTGATATTTCCCAACATCTCTCCTTGTTTGTTGCTTGTTAGGCAATTACATCAAACACTGCTTATACAGGTGGAGAATGCTCATATTCAATTTTGTGAAACTGCAATCTTATTTTGGGGACTGTCCTTTAAAATTCAAAATAGGACAACAGTTGTTGACAGAGCTTAGCTAAGGCTGTTCAAGGAAATGTAGCGTAGTAAAACTATGCTGCTTTTTAAATATTTATATCTTTTTAATCCTTGCAGCAGATAATCCTCTTTGCAGTGGGCAGGAACATGAATACTCGTGATTGTTAAGTCCTTGCTTTTTGAAAATTCGGATTTTCAATTTATTTCTACCCTAAAATTTGAACTCAAGTATTTCTTAAAATTTTCCTTGGATCAATTTACCTTCCATATGCAAAGCGCCTGTCTTTGTGGTGGTCCCCAAAAGTATCCCACAGCCTGAGGGAAACACTCACTTCATCCACAACATCTCTTGAGCGTTCAAGGACCTAGAACAGAACACACAGAACATTCTCTTTCCCTCCATCAAACAATTACTTTTCTAATTCAGCCCAGGAAAAGGTCCAAAACATACTAGGTCAAGGGTCTATCTCACGCAGTCTTTACCAAATGATGTCTCTTATAAAACAGGCAGAATATTTATCTCCCTAAAAATAGCTTTGAGAAATTACTTTAGAACGAGAGGTGTATCAGAGCATGGCTGCAGTAGAGGTCACCCATAAAATACTTGTGAGCTCATTGCTGCATCCTGGCAGGGTAAGGCTTGCCAATAAGCAGTACAGCACCTCCCAGCATGTGCTGCACACTTTGCACACCTGCAGTGCTTACCTCCTGGCACACACGGTACTGATCGATGGCCCAGACGGTCGGGACGTGCGTTGCCAGCAGCTGATACTGAGTCAAGGTTGTGTTGCAGGCTCTGGCACAGATCAGACGAGTCTTTCCCACTGCATTATCTCCAACCACCACACATTTGATAGTTTCAACGTTGGGTCTTTCGTAGTCCATGTCAATGTCCATTTACCAAAAACTGGAACAAGACAGTTAAACTTGTTTTCTACTTCTGTGTGAAAACAGTGCTGTTTAGAATCAGAGCCTTTTACTTCCACTTCTTGAAAGATGCTCAGGGACAACAAACTCTTAAGGAAAAGTGTGTAGTAAACTGTCCCAAAGTAAGCCATCTAGTCCTTTAAATACTGCTCGGTTATGCAAATACACAACTATTTGGACCACAGCAGCTCTATGCTGCTCACATGCTATTTTACTTTGGTTTCTGTAAACACAAGCCTGTTTGCAGAAGACAGATCTTGGTGAAACAAGACAGCTAGCATAAACTTACCTCTTCATAATACTTTTTATGCCAGGAGGAAAAAAAGCCTATGCATGAGTGGGTTTAACCTGAAGGATACCAGTAGAAACCTGCCTTCTGCAATCCTGCCCGTTCAGGATTTGATTTAGGGCTGTCCAGACAACATTGCTAACAGCAAGTCACACAGATGGCTTTAGCACACAATAAAACTTACTTGTAAGATGACTCCAGAGACTGTTCGCTACAAAACCACAATTCCCATTATATCCTGCAAGTATCACACACTCTTAATTGTCCAAGGAGAAGTTTGTACAGATCATGGACTAAAATGAAACCAAAGAGCCAAGCAGGAACCTGCAAATATACTTATCTATACATAGAAATTCTTTTTGAAGTGAAATGGAAAGTGAAGAGAAGAAGGTTTTTGAAGACACTGTCCTCATGGCAAGTTATTATTGAAATGATTTCCTTAAATATTCTATGGCAACATATTGAACAAATCCCTGAATACAAAGGCAAGCTGGAAAAATGGATATTTGAAAAACTAAAACCAACTCATGCATGTCTACTACAGTCTGTCATTTTCTTATGTGGGATCATAGTTAGATATCTCTGAATTTGGTTTTCTAATGTCTAGCAGTCTGCTGAGCAATCTGCTCTCTGCCAGGGGATTGTAATCAAGGAGGGAGAAAAGGGAAAATGCAAGTCACAAACCTTTACAGGAAGGCTTGCTTAATAACTATTTCAGCAAGGAAACTACAGCAATTTAATTGACAAAACACACATCATCTGGAGTGATGGTGTCCTCTTTTCTGAGAAGAAAGCACTACAGATAAAGAAATCCAATGATACCTTTTTTAATATCCACATCTCATTCACACTTAAATATAGACTATATATTATCTGTCAGGATTTTAAAAGTAACAGATTCAAGCTATTTTGGTGTCCATTTTTCACTGTCAGAGGCACTATGTTCTTATTTAAGAAAAAAAAACATGTTTAGTAACTACTAGTCAAACACTGATTTTAACTGTATTATTTTTCATTATTTAAACTGATGTACACCAAGAAACAGAAGTCCCTGTTACAACTCAAGGTTACCCATTTAGATAAAATTTTGAGTATGGACTGTGTGCTAACAACTATAATGTCTAAGGCACATTTGTAATCTTTATTTATGTGGGGAGGGAGGAGTTAGGGACAATACAGACAAGGTGCAAGAGTGATTTTTGCCACTCCTGTGTCACACTGATGTTTCCACAGACACTGAATGCTTCTGGAAATGCTGCAGCACAGACTAGCACATGGGAATACATTTTGAAGTTATCCTACTGGAAACTGAAAGGTGGGCCCAGAGACTTTGCATCCTGGCTCAAGTGCATGTTTGCAGAAGCAGAGCTCTGCAATCTGCCAGATGCAGAGCAAAGAACATGGCTTTGAGCACACACACACACAGAGGATCGACCACATGTGAACCCTCACGGCCTCGTGACACCGACCTGCTCGTCAGCACAGGGGTTTGAATGGGCAAGAACACAAGCCATTAAGAGACAGCCTTTATCCCTTCACCTGGTTTGTAACCTGCATCCTGAGAGGTTGCTAGTCTTGAGGTAAAGCACTCCAGGGGCTTCCAGTTCCCTGTCTGTGATCCAGCCCCAGCTGCCTGCTGGATGTAAGCTCCCATAAGGCTGATACCTGGGATGGCCATGGGCTCTGTACCCTCTCTGTGATTCCAAACACAAGAAGAGAACAAAGAGCCAACTCCTTGTTCCTCCTCAACATCCAGGGGAAGGATATAGTCATGATATAAATAAATGTACAAAAACAATACTTATTTTTTCTCCACACTACAGAGAATATGGCATGTTCATACCCCACGGCCTCATAGGCAGGGCCCCAAATGGGTACAAAAACCCGAGAGCTTTCAGCACGTGATCTTAAAGTTTCAAGTCTGAGAATAAACAGCAACCCCCTTGACATATTATGTGGTATTAAATTACTTCATATTTTATTCATGCATGGACTAGACATCACAGATGGAACGTGGAAATGCTTACAAGGCTAGAAAGCAAAATGATGGAGCATGGCTAGCCAGTGTGTCTGGTTGGTTTTAAACTACCAAGCAGAGATGCCAAATCAATTTTTCTTCCAACCCAGTACTCCATTAAAATGCTGTTACATAGATTAGCTGTGGTAATATATAACAGTTTGATTTTAAAATTCTTCCAAAGTTTTTAAATGGTAGTTCTGCAAAAATGTGCTTCAGTCAGTCACAAAATATGTATTAAGTACAGAGTCTGGAATCTTAAAAAATTTCCAAGATGATAACAAAGCCAGTTAAAAATTAACAGGCAAATCTAAATAAAAGTAACTAGGTAAATCAATGTAACTATCTGAGAATCCTAGAAAAGGAACACATGAAAAAAATTTACAAATTACTGGGGTTTTAATTTTCCAATATACTTAATAACTTAATTAAAGCAAATTTATCACAGGACTCAGACGCAGCATGCCTGGATGCCCTGCTGTAGATCAATGGCAATCTAATGAAGATATTTTTAGCATGACTCAATACTGCACAGGACAGGGATTAAAATAAACTGGCAATAAAAACAGAAGTAGAGCTCTGTGGCCGTGTTAAGGAAAGTTCTTAAATACTCTCCAGTATCTATAATGTAACTATGTGTTAAAAATGCAGATAATTTTAATATTGGTCACTAGTTTTCAGGAAGGGATTAAAGCAGAAATAGCTCCTGAAGAGACCGACAGACAGAAGCCCGGACGGATATTTAGACACCTCCAGTAAAACCAGGTGCTAACAACAAATCACAGTACAAACAATTAGCAAAACAAGTTGATTAAATGCTTACAAATGTAGCCAGATGCCTTCTGGCTACTGGAATGATTAAAGCCAGGAATACATATAAGATCTAAGAAATATAGCCACAGTTAGTTTTTTTAAGGTAGCCTCTAGGTTAAGCTGGTGCTAAACCTATTATATAATCGCACTGATTAAAAATGCTGAACATGTATTTACAAAACCAGAATTAAAATAAAAACAGCAACAAGACAACTAGATTTGAGCTCTGAAATTCTGGTAATATCTGGGAAGACCAACTGGAACTGAAACTGAACTGGTTAGACAAGAACAAAGCAGCATATATAAAGATTAAAAAAAAAAAGGCATAACATTCTAAGATCCACAAAAAACTTGCTAAATCCAACCTACAACCAGCAACAGTTTAGTTTACCAGCAACACAAAGCAGGCTAAAACTGTGAGGAAAGTTACTGGAAATGCAACCACTGCCAGAAAGGGCACTGACAAAAAAGTCAGAGAAAGATAGAAAGGCCATCAAAGAACCTACCAGGGAAAAGGTCTGATCAGAAATCACCGTTTCCAAAAGAAAGGAGCACAAAATTCAGCTGCTTAATCCAGTTCTAAAGAAAGATGAGCAGATGGATGGAAATGGAAAAAGATACCCGTAAGAATAACACAGGATCTCAAAAATCTCTTAGGATGTTCTATTTTTACATTGTCACCTGTGATTGTTTGCAGATGAAGAGAAGACACAGGCAGCCAAAGAAGCAGGAGATGTGAGCAGACTCAAGATCTAACATAAAGCCATTTGATTTATTCACTTGAATAGCAGTTAAGAAATATTCCAAATAAAGCTGATTTATTTCCAAATAAATGTAAGGCTACTGTTTTGAACCACATCTTGCAGATGGTAATGGTTGCCAATTTCTTTTTCTGTTGCTTAACCTCAAATTGCTGTGGGGTGCTTGGTTTTTCATTTAGTTTTTCCTCACTGTTAAATGAGTTGTTGTTATTATCATTAAAAACCAGTTGTGGTTGCCATAGCATGCAAGCTGGTCAGCCTCAATAATGAAACACTCTCTTTCTAGAGAAATTTTCCAAAAGATCTGTAGATGAAGCACACCCCTTGATTATTGAGTCCACTGTCACACAAATTAAACACAGACACACACAGTCCCTCTGACTCTCTCTATTAGTGTAGGTGTATTAATATACAATAGAGAACCAGATCAAAATCATGAACTTGTTTAAAAAATACACTTTAATATAAATAAAGCTATGATTGCATTTTTCTTTGCTAGAAACAAGGTGCATGGAGATCCAAACCCAATAGCAAGTTGCCCATGGAGGATCAGGAATCCACCCCTGTGGATATCTAAATGCCCACTTTGAAATGTCCAGGTGTTTAAAATCCTCACTTAGCATGTACAAAACATAACCAAGATTTTTTTTTTTCAAAGAACAATAGCTAATTATCAACCCTTTTCTCTTCAGCACAAACAAATCACAAACACCACAAACAACTCACTAAGAATGCCTACACTAATCAGTGATTATGGGGTGACCCTGCAGCCATTTACTTCTTAGCTCTGTATTTACAGGACACCTCAAAGCAAGCATTTTACTTAGCTCTTGTGCTAAGAGCAAACTCTTCAGATGACAGTTCAGAATGACAGCATGTAAGAACCTTGCCTGCTCAGTGGAGTTTTTCTTCAAGCTATTCCATGGGGGAAAAAAAAAAAAAATAAAAATTTCAACCTGTGTCAAGTAATCTGACCAAACATGCAAACCAGGAATTGAATGGTGAGCATGGGAATTACCTGAAAACTCAGGCCACCAGTAAGGCAATAAGATCATCAACAATCATCCCCAAAAAAACACACTTTCCTGAAACAATATGAAAGTGCATTTGTAGCTACCCCATATTGCAACCTATTCTGGAGATGTATTTTTTAGTACAGTTTCGGAGTGACTCCTTCAGAGAGCCATTAGGCAATAACATGTCAAAAAGAATATAAAAAAATTTACAAGACTATGCAACACTCTTGCCTCCATCCCCAAGTAGCAAAATTACTGCTTGCAACCATGGAAACTGGAAAAGGAGATACAAAATGCCAAGTTCTTCAGGCACTGCAATCGTTACCTTGCAGTGCAGAATCCCAAGGCACCAGCACGCTGGCAGGGACCAACGAGCACATGAGCCAGAATAAGCGTGTGAAATGTTCGCTCTCAATATATAACCCACCATGTGTTGTTTCAGAATCTTTAGTGGAATAACACAGATATGCCAGGGGACAAAGCAGGAGGAACTTAGTGTTCACTCGTGAAAGAGTGTAGAATTCACAGACAGCTCTGATTTGGGGAAAGCTTAAGGGCCAAAAGGCTGTTTTGTGGTTTGGCTCAATTTAATCAATGAATTTAGGGCCCTACCCAAGTATATTTGTGAAGCTAATCATAACATGGGATCAAACAGCACATGAACTACCAGCTGCTGAAAGACCATCACAGAACAATTTTTACAAGGGGTACACTAATATTAATATTTTATTAAATCATAGGAGGCCTGTTGGGGAGAGTGATTTCAAAAGGAAAACTATTCCTGGTCAGCATCAAAGAACTAGCTGGTGACAAAGAGTGGTAAGAATCGATCACTAGGTCACCCGGGGACAAAGGTGGGCATGAGCCATATCAGGCTGGATTCTTGTCCAGGATAAAGCTGCATTATCCTATTGCCATTATATAAAATTTGGGCAGTTTACATGGAAAGACTGAGGAGACTATCTCAGAAGGAAGAAATTAAAAATTAACTCTGGAATTTATCACCTACTTACCCTACCTGATCCATCAGCAGAAGAAAACAGGTACACCAATGACTGGGGAAGGAGAAAAACCCTTATAGTTGACCCAACTGTAAATGTGAGACCCTGGGCTCTCTCATGGGTAGAAAGAGAAGGGCAGCTGATGGAAATGTTTTACTGCACAAGGTGATAAATGAGATACTTGCTGTCCACAAGTGTGCAGGTCAACAGAAATAACTTTCTCTTCCACAAGGGCAGAGCCTGGTTCTATCCTTTTTCTTCTATCCTGGGATAGCTTAGGGCCAGTATCAACAAAGAAATAAATCCCTCAGAATGCTGCTAAAATTTGGTACAGCTGGAGAAGTTAAACATTGAGGCTGTCATCAAGAGAGACTCCACTTGGCTTGCCTGAATCAACTTCCTTCATGTCAGCTTTTGATCAGAAAGCATCAGATTCATTTCTGGATGCTACCTCTTACTTTGTAAAGACAGAAGTTTTCCATTCAGCTGCCATAACCCCCACTCTATCCCTCAAGTTTTAAAAGGAGTGAAAAATTGACCATGGCTTCACACAGAAATGCAAGGAGTAGCCCCTAATGATGATGTAAAGTTGAAGACAGAGCAGATGTCTCTAAGTTTGCTAGAAAACTTCTCAGTCAAATGATCACCACAGCCCTCACAGAAATTGTAGAGACAGGGAATAACAATTCCTGGTTTGCAGCATCAGATGGCTGTCTCTCTGGTCTTTCTCTGCCTGCAGGACTCCAAATTTGTTTCTATTAATTATTAGGATCCTTCATCAAGTCCAACCTACCTTTGTGATGACACAAAAACTTTTCATCAGTAAGAATTTGTATTTCCTCAGATGCTCAAAAATCAGAGATACTATTAAAACACAAATTCTTCCCACATAACAATGTGTAACACAGACTGTTCTCTGCTAAGGGCAGACAGCTCAATAGCTGGAAATGAAAACATTCAATTTTAGGTACAATAACAGATTCTCCTGAACCTCCTAAAAATGCAGCTCACAAGGACCTGTCTTTGTGTTATAAACGCTCAGTCTATCAGACTAGAGACCCAAATGAAAAGTTCAGCATTAGATGTGAGCTATGTCAATTATCTGACAAGTTCTGCAAGACCTGAAGGGCAGAAATCAACAAGCTGATTACACTGAGCAGCTTACATATTATTTTGACCTGTGACATACCTTGGGATATCCTTTGGGATGAGATCATTGCCCTAGAAATTAATCCACATGGCAGGTGAAGGACTTTTAACCATTTCAGAAACCTCACATGTGGGAATCTGGGATGAGAGGTTTTTACATGATAGCAGAGACTGCAGCACTTCCACTCCTCCTGTCACCAATTTTCCAGAGTCTACCCCAAGAACAAGCCACTGCACAAGGCAGTCCCTTGTGCCTCCTTTTGCTTCTTTCTTGGCATGCACAGAGATGTGGAAAACAGTGCCCACAGTGGACCTACCCCTGGAAAGGGGGAAACATCCCTACAGCTGGTATGTGACTGATTTAAGGCTGGCACTTTAGCTTTGCCTATGCATTTTGTAAGGATTCCAGATATACCTGGCTACAACTGACTATTCATTCCACTTACCAGAGATAATCACAGCAGACACAAGGGACTAGGCAATGACCAAGATCTGGCATTGCTGTGGGTCATAATCTGTCACATCATCACAAACCAAAAATAACTGTGGCTGACATGAATAAAAGTGGCTGAGAACCAAGTACCTGAAGAATGGACAATACCTATTGATGGTGATAACCATCACCAAACAGCTGGCACTTTTTAAGGCAGCCACCCATAAAATGCACAAAGTCCTCAAATCAGTCCTCCTTTTGCAACAGAAAATTATGCTACAGGAGCTGGCTGAAGGGTGCACCACTAATAGCATGTTAACTTAGCTCAAGAATACATTTTTGAACCAAATATTCCATGGTTTGGTTCACATCACATGCAGCCAGAGTGCATAAACTGAATTCTGAAGGGGACAGTGTGCCACCCACCCATGATGAGCATTCAGTCCATGGGACCAGACCGATTTTTTCATTCCCAGGTCCCCTGCTACTGCATCACATGAACTATCACTGTAGACAGAGCATCAGGTGCTCTGATTCCTGCTTTGGTATTTGGATCAACGTAACTGGGACAAAGCTGCAGCTGAATCCTTAGTGAGTGCCATGCCCAGGAGTATCTGGGATAACATATAAAACTCAAAGCTTGAAGGAAGATGGGTCCCTGGAAAAGTCTGACTCAACACTGCTAGGTTTCATGGTAATAAACTCATGAAACACCTGATTTTACTCTTATGTGATTAAAATGTTTGTGCAGTATTAAACTACTGATGCTGCAGTAGAGGTTGTTAATGATTGTACCCATGCATAAAAGAGGTGTTGACACTGTATGCTGCTCCTAAGCAGTGCTCCCAACAGTACTGAAAGAGTAACAACAATAACCACCAAAGAAGGCATTCTCACAACTTTTGTGAATTTCTCTGGGGAAAATATTTATCAAGCTTCACTAAAGCTACAAACAAAGAATATTCCAGAGACACTGGTGACCTTCTATCTAGCACAGAGTTGTTGAATTCACTTTCTGTACTTGTTCTCTTTCCAACAGATAGAATCAGGCTTTTGCTTCTTGAACTTTATGTGACATTTCTTACGCATTCTCCTCTTTTTGATCTTAGAAAGTGATTATATGTGATCTTAGAAAGACATTATATGTGATTTTATTCATTCCCAGACATTATTACCACTAGGAAACTACCAAAGGAGAGTGAGACCTCATAATGACAGCAGGAAAAACCCATCCAAGGACCTAAACACTGACTGGAACAGCAAACACTTCAGGACAGCAGACTTCAGGTAAATGCTATTTTCAGATCATGGGCCAAGTTCTGCACTTATGTCTCAAATGCAAATCCAGCAATATTAATGGAGCAGGGCAGGCAGGAGGCACACAGATGCAGGGTATACTTGCAATGTCTAGTGCCACACAGAGACACAACTGCAAAGAAAAAAGTAATTTAAAAAGATGAAATTGCTACCTTCTGTCTCATGTCAGAAAGGAGACGAAAACAGAAAAGTAGAATAATGTTGGATGGGAGGCAAAGGGAATCCATATTTTTATCTCATGACCTGTCTGCAATGCCAAAGAGCCACAGCTATGACCATACACACTGTAGGTGCACAATTATAGCTCATGCACCACTAACTCCTTCAGCAGAACGTTTTGAGCTCTTTTATGGAAACCCAATCAGTGATCCAAGGATACAACCATCCAGTCTCTGAGCTGCTCTGCAAGTCTGCTGTATGCAGCAAGGACGCCTGAGCTTTTCCATTTCCTCCTCCCCAAGCACATACTTTGCTCTACAATGTTTGTATACTTTTCTGGAAGGACGGAAGGGAGCAAGGGCGGAGCATGTCAAACACCTGTTGCTACTTTGCTTCTCCTCCTTCAAGTCTTTGCTGTCCTTTCGTCCCCTTCAGCACAGGGTAACATCTGGTTACAGGACTTAAGCATTTTTCCAGCAAATAAAATGTATTAACAAAGAATCAATCATCAGGATTTACTAGTCAAGTGATCAGCTCCTCCTCTCAGCCTAATGCTTTACAGTATTTATGAAGCTTGGAGTTTTAAAAGGGAAGGAGTTTTAGAAAGCTTCCCAGAGCTAACACTGATGTTTATTTCTTCTCGGATAAACATACTTCTGTGTATCTGAGCCTGTCCCAGATCTTATGCTCCTTAAGTATTATATTACTTAGATAAAGAACCTTAGTACAAACACTGAACTTTTCTTCTGTTAATAGTGTATAGATACACTATTGTTTATCTGAGAGATAGAATCAGAAGTGCAAATGCAACATGCATAGAAAGAAATCATAACCTAATGAAAAAGGACCTCAGAAAAATACTGAAAAGAAATTAAGCCATTCATTTTCCATGAAGTGTGACTCCTGATCCTGTCATATACCCTGTATTGAAATATTACTACTTAGACTTGAGCAGTCATGACAACTCTTCAGTGTAATCCTAAAAACGGGGGGTTTCTCCCCACATGCATTATTTTTGTCTAGAAAGACCAGCAGCTAAAGGACCCCCTTAAGCACACTGGAAAAGCTAATTTCCACCTCAGCTTCTATTACAGCTCAAGCTATTACAGCTCAAGCAGAACATTTGGCTTCAAGTCAGCTGTGTGTCCTGAAATAGTACACAAACTGAGGATGAACAAAGTCATTGAGACTATTCTGGCATCACTTCCTTGATCTTGCTGTGACCATATGCAGAGCCTCAAGGGCTTTCTTTATTATTTTCATATTTAAAACAAGTATATTGTTGCCTTCAGAGTAGTGTCTTGACCAATAGACGGCATCTCCTCCACCTAGTCTCCCTTGCTATGTCCAGTGACAGATTTCTCTTTGCTCCAGGTGTCAGGCACTGCAATACCCACTAAAGGTTGACTAAACAAATTAAAAGTCTACTACTGTTTGTCTCCACAGCCCCTTTCTATGGCCCACAAATAGGTCCCGACATAGACAGCCGATAATCTGTGCCACAAGTCCCCCCCCAACAGCCTCCTGCTGTTGTCAGAGCAACTCACAGGAGACTCCACAGACACTGCAGGAGGAAAGAAAGGGAGAGGAAAAAGAGGGGGAAAAGATATCCTTCGGGTTTTTACTGAATGACACTCAGAGGTACCAAGCGCCAGGAGGTTTGTGCTTTCCGTACACATCACACCCCTATATTTTTGCCTCGCACCTCGTGGCTGGAAAAGGAAGCCAGACAGAACTGCTTCATCAAGGACTGAGCCCTGTCTGTCCCCGGAGGAAGGGAGGATGCCATCACCTCCCGCTCTCTCCCGACGAGGCGGGAGGGCACCTGCGGGCAAACGGGACGCGCGGGGCGCCGCCACCCGCCCCCTGCGGAACCGCCGGCGGCCA
>WEIU01014319.1:1508912-1524284 GCA_013389925.1 Aegithalos caudatus
AAAAAAAAAAAAAAAAAAAAAAAAATCAAATCCCAAGCCAATAAAAAACCCCACACACCTTTAGATCTATTTCTCTGCTCTTTACAGAGCTTTTCTACAGAAATAAAAAGAGGAAGAGGACAGGAAGAATGAGTTATTTTTAGTGCACAATAGTAAATTTAGCAGAATACAGCAATGACAAAGATTAGTCAGGTGGTTAAAATCGGAAAAAGTGAAAGAGGGTGTTGCTTTTGATGGGGATAAAGAAAACGTCAAGTTTCTCTCCTTTTTCCTGTTTCATCAAAGGGTGATAAAGGCTTCTGCTGCCGTGGAAATAGGTCCATGCTACTATATCCATTTCCATGTTAATGACCATATACAGCAATTTTTACCATTCAGTGCTTTCCCACCACAAATATAAAACTTCTTACATAATTCAGATTGCAGCTTTTCCAGCAAAGTATAAAATACAACCCCAGGACAACCAGAAGTTCTCTGTTCTCTGATACATAATCCTGTATGGAAGCATATTTACATTTTCCCAAACTTTTTAAACAAACAGCTGAGTTTTGACCATAAACTTGAGTGACACATTGAGAAGTGGTTGGAATGCATCTCTAATAGGGTGTAGAGCAACTGACAGTTTCTAGGCTTTGGTACAAGAAAACACAGTAATAAACCACAAGTATGCCCACTGACTTTGCATAAACATTAAAAATCCACAAGTGGTAAAGTTTTACTCATTTAAGTATTTTAATTATTCCAGGTAGCCAGCTTGGATTTTTCATTTTCATTTGTTTGTTTTCAGGGAGGAATAACAGCTAGAGGGAAAGGAAGAAGGTAATAAGCTCTGTCTTTGCAAGCAATCCTAAAGGACATGGCATTGGACCATGGTAGCATTTAACTACAGTGTGCTTTTGCCAAGTCAATACAGCTTTCCAAAACATGTTTATGAGCTGCCAAGCGAGCTCCCTCACTGCAGCTCAGTTATGTGCATTAAACGCTATCTCACAACTGAGAGAACAACTGGATAAAAAAAAGACTAAAATAATAATTAAAGCATGCCTTCACTCCCATGGAGAATTCTACTTAGAATTATCTTAGTTTTGCTAAATTACAAAATGCATTTGAAAGCACAAATGTAAATTTACATCCCCATATGCTTCCATGTATTATTTTTTACTCTGGGGCTAAACTAACCTTTTGGTTTTGAGACTACATTTCTCAGATGATTTTAAAAAACATCAGGAGAGAGCATCAGTTGTGCATAGACTGTAACTGAGTTTACAAATAACCTTTCTACTCCTGGATCTTGAGAGTCAGTTTAATTCCAGAGGCTGCTCCAACATGCAGTGTTAGCAGAACTCCTTAAGGAACTTTCTACCAGCTCAGAAGCGCTGAAGCTCAGTGCCCTCAGGCCCTTCCATCCTCTGCACTTCTGAGACACCAGAGAAAGGCTCAGGAGGAGACAGGTTGGAAAAATACCAGTCAAGGATAACAGGAAGTGCAGAAAGAAAGGATTACAAGCACTTGGTTTAGCTTCTTTGACAAACTGTTCTGGAAGGGGAGCCCATGCTTTTCACCATCCCATCATAATCTAGGTTTGCTGCATCTGCAGAGGATTGATAGTCTAAGCATGGTAACTCCGGGGTTTAGATTTTACATTTCTGTTTGTCAGCATTCTGAGAAACTCTACATCCCAGACCCAAGGGCTATGGGAAGCAAGAGGCTCTTCCCTGTATTAGAGGTCTGCTTAAAAAGGAAATTTAAAAGTGTAGTGACATGGCTCTTCACTCCCTCTGAGGACCTACCCAAGCTTTTAATTCAGGACAACTCAGATTATTTCCCTTCTGATTTAGGTAGGAACACCCAGGCACAAATGCAGTTCCTATGACAAGCTACACCAACAACACTGAGTAGGGGCAGTTACAGAACTGAGCTTGTTCACTTGAAGAGGGCAGGTCTGACATTGCAGAGACCGCCTGGGACTCTCCAAACCCAAAACCAAATACTAGAGGACATCCTAGAGTTTCCCTCTCTCCCTTATCCTTGAATGCAGGGGCCTTTCATATTACAAGACTTCAGGATCATGTTTAGATTAAAAAAAAAGTTAGTGGAAATAATATAAATGCACAAGTAATTAAGTAAAACAAAGTAAGTTAAATTGTCCTGTATGGGCTCCTCACTGCATATGGCAACTTCACAGGGACAGAAGGTGCTCTCTACAGTACATGAAATTTGCTTTCAACAACACAAAGTGAACATGAGTGAATGCTGTACAACCAAAATCAGGAAATGTGGTACCTGAGTCATGGACTTCACCTTCCACCCATTGTATGTGGTATATGTAGTCTCAGCCAACTGGAAGCACGTGAATTAAAATATCAGAATTACCCAGCTCCTGTCATTGAAGTCTACTTTTCCCCCACAATTAGGCTTGGAGACTTTAATGATGTGGGTAGATCAAAATAATTTCTATGTACTTTTGTAGTGGATTAGGATATATTTCATTAGATTTTATCCATAAAAAATCATAAAGAGAACAAGTGCCTTGAATAAAATTATGCAAGAATATATTCTATAAACATTGAAATAAAATTCAACTCATTTCCTGTCAATACTATTTTTGTATTAAAAGGTTTGCATTCAGGGCTGCAATGTACCCTTGCCAAATGCTCATGCATTCCTAATTAGCTTTCTTTTCAAAACTATTGTACATTGTACCCAGTCTGTTCTTCTCTTTGGTTAGCATTTGACGTAAGGTGTCTCTATTTAGTGACATCAACATCTACTCTCAGCCAGCTATGCAAATTGATTGGGCCAGTTGCATCCCTTTTTCCTACAATCCCACATTTGTCTGAATTCTCAGAGATGGAGATGTGTGATACACAATGATACCTTCACTGTGTTCATTAGACACCAACATAGACAACTATGCATTTATTTACTAGGTTTTTTTTCAGTTCTTCATTGAATCCTAAATATAGTGCAAGACCATGATCACTTAAGAAACCCGCAGTGCACCAGATTTTATTAGAGCATTCTGTGAATGATATATAGCACCAGTGGTTTGCCTTATGAATTATATTTCCCCATTCTTTTTCACTAGAAAAGGGATATAGAAGGCTTAATATAGGCATACATTCTGAACAGCTGAGTAAACAGGAAAGAAACCATCTACAGAAGGAAAATGCCAATATTTATAATTTGGAATAAAAATTAAATATCTACATTTTTTCAGAGGGTTATATTTTGACAATGTTTTAGTTTTCAGAATAATTATGTATAGGATATTGGCTTTTGCATTTCCCTGCTTCCATATTTAATCTTGTTAATTACAAGACCCTGATTTTCTTCACATCACTCCAAAACAGAATATCAATTTAGGTGGGAAGAGTCCTTCAGAGGTCATCTAGTCCAACCTCCTCCTCAGTGCACAGCTAACTTCAAAGCTTGATCTAGGTAAGGACAGTCAGTCCAGAATCTCCAATCCACATGTTCCATTGCTTAGCCATTCGCTACGAAAAGGGCTTTTTTTTACAACCAGTGAGAAAATTTTCTCTTTACATCCACTTTGCTGCTACCTGTGACTGCTGCCTTTTGTCCTTTTGTTGCACAACTGTGAGATCTGGTTTCCCCATAACCCTTTGTGAGTACCTCTTAGTAATTAGATGCCCTCTTAACCTTCTCTTCTCCAGGCCAGATAAGCAGCTCCCTCAGTGTCTCTGTGAATATCTCACCTTTCAGTTTGCCCACAGTATTAGTGGCCCTTGGTCACACTGCCTTTAGTTGGTCAAACCTCTCTCTGGCACTGCAAAGCCTGACACTGAGCAGTCTCTCAGAAGCCTCTCACAAGGGAATAACCCCCACCCTCACCCTCCTCGCTGCACAGAGCCTCAGGCAGCCCTGGATGTGGCTCCCTCACTGCTGGAAGGGTGCTCGGCTGAGCCAGGCATGTCCCAGCCTGTTCACCTGCTCTCTCTGATGGCCCCTGAACGCTGAGGAACTGCCTTTGCTGCCGCCCTTCTGTCTCCACAGACTGCGGGGTCTGGGCTTAAAAGGGAGTGGATTCACTTCAACAGTTCCAGTTTGCAAAGTTAGGTGTACCAGGATACAATTAAGCAAAATTTTGGCTTAATAAGAAGAACAGCAAGGGAAACAGCTGAGCAGTTATGTAAGAGTCTCCCAAGGGAAGAAGTGGCAGAGTTATGGCTCACTGCATTCCCAACCCAGAGAGGACAAGGCTGTTTAAAGAATTGGTTCTGTGGCAGAGTTTTGTTTCACATGTGTAATCTTTTCTAATGGGAGCAATTTTCCAACAGCTTGTATTTGCTATATTCCACACTTCTAGCTCCTCAGGACTACAACATAGATACAAAAGATTTAATCAGCTTATAAAAACAGTTCCAAACAAAAACTAAATAGAAAAAACTGACTAGTAGGAGAATTTCTTCTTGACTGTGTCATTTTGCTGTTTGGCAAGGGAATGAATCTGGAAGTAATAGTGCTGGCATCTGCATAACTGTTCAGAGCTTCTTAAAATGTTTCTGCCATCTAATCAGATGTTAATGGAATGGAAAGAACTCCTTTGTGGGATGAAATAAGAGTCATAGCAAACAGTCAGCTGGGGAAGATTTTCTGTCTGTCTGACCTGGTGGCTAGCTGTCAGTCTCCATCTCTCCTCTATGTAGATCAGTCAAAATTCACTTATCTCTGAATAATGAGTTTCCAAGAGACTTGAAACCTCTTTATACTACAGCTACAGGAGGTTTTCAATGACATACACAGTTTTTGCTTCTCACTCTTGATCTAAGCTATCGAGCTTTAAAAACCATACATAAATGCATCAGCCCTTTTTCTTCCAAGCATTATGATGCTCTCTCTGCCTTTTAAGGATTGCATAAATCACCTATTAAAAGCCTAGGATATTTATACATAGGAAGATGCAAAATGTAGACCAAATTTAGAAGCTAAAATATTGGTCAAAGATTTCAGAAATTCGACAGGAGCAATACACAAATAGAGATCTCTGCAACAATGTGCCATCCCTGCTTGGAGTTGCTTATACTGGTGGTATAAAGAGACCATGAGGACAAGTCTTGAACACAGATATCTAGTTACAGGAACTGAAAAATGTCAGGTAGGGGTGGTGAGGGGAGCACAAACAAAGTGGATTTTATTGCCTTTTTCACAGTTGCCAAGCCTAGTGTTATTGGTCTCTGAATCACTGTTTATATCCATGACCAGCAGCCACCAGCCATACTCTGATCTTTATAGGCTGTCAAACCAACAGAGCAGGATTAAGTAGAAGAATCAAAGGCAGCTTAATCTCATCATCACTGATCTTAGAGAAACAGCCTTATTAGCTACAACTTACTCTTCTGCACCTCTGTCCCAGAGCAAGCTAGACACAAAAGTAAGACACAGTTATGGTTTTAAGAGTCTGATATAAATCCTTCTGAAACTGCTGAGGAAAAGCTTTCAGTGACTTCTCTGGGTTTCACTTTGGTGAGTAACTCAAGAAGAAACTCCACAGAATTAGTTGCTACATGCCTGTCTTAGAAAGATGATAACTTAAAGGAGCTGAAACAAAACAAATGAACAAAGCACCTGTAACTTCACTATTTTTTCACTAGGTTGTTCAAAGAGTGTACTTATTTGGATTACAATCCCCCCCAAGATTACAGCACAATTCTTCATTTATTTTGAACAGTGTGATTCTGCACAGTAGCAACAGCAGGATTTTATGAATTCAAGACCAAAACTCAAACTTTGTTACATTCTCTGTATTTTATACCTTGGAACCACTAATTTTTTGGAAAGAGAAAGCTTTTCCAGGAAGGTAAGACCTTGTGCCTCTTACCACCACCTTACACCAGTTTACTTATGTGACTTAGTCACACTAGCAAAGACTCCCTTGCAAAGCCTGCATCTTTGCAACACAACAAATTCAGTGGGTTACACTGGATTATATCAACATGAGGTTTCTACTGTCCAAATGCCACTCGTGTATTTTAGTGGTTTATTTCAATATGTCTAAACAAATCTATTTACCTTTTTTTTTGTTTCCCCAATGAGTTAAGGTCATAAACCATAGGCAGAATGAATATTACCAGGGTTGGTTCTGATGGATATCTTTCACTCCCTGAAACACTTCTTATAAATTCTAGCAAAATGGTGTAGCTGAAGGATAATGGTAATTGCAGAAATTGCAGAAGAATGCACACAAGTGATCTGTACAAGAAAACACACACCACTGATTCCAAGTCTAAGAAGCAGGCAATAAAGACAGTTTGCATGTTTCACCACAGGCTGCTTGATGAGACTTCCCTAATTATGCTTATTAGGAAGAGTTACTGAGAAGGATTCTGTTCTTTTAAATGCTACCATTCAAAAGCTATCAACCATGAAATCACATACTTCTTGCATACATTTGCAGTTTTCACAGAAGGTGTAGGACACTACTTCCAGGACCTGGCAAAATATCACTGTTACAGGTTTGAACTATAGATTAGGCACAAATCAGAGGGCTTAAAGGAGTGTGTGTATACTGTGTAATTTGCAAAGTGCTGAGTAAAAGACATCACTTTCCAATTACACTTACACTTGTAAGTGCAGCATTTAAATATGTCAGAACAGAATACACCTTTGTAAAATTAAAAAACTAAAACCAGCAGCAGCACTGAAGCTAATCAGGCATTCAAGGAGCTTTAACAAATTCAAAAATATCCCAGTGCCTTGAAATTTCTCATCCACTCATTGCTTGAAAGTCATATTGCCAAAGCATCATGAATTCTACTAGCATGGGTTTTTTACCTTTCAATAAAGTAGCAAGACATGTAGCATTCTATTTTTAAACTTTTTTACAGACTTTTCTAGTCAAGGAAGAATTCTTTTCCTGGATAAAGGTAGAAGAGAAGAACTACAAAGGTATTAATCTTATTTACTCCCATACATATTGACAAAATTGCTACAGCAGGGTGCATTTTGTAGCATTATAAAATTCTCAAGAGAAATAAATTCCTCCCACACCTTGTTCCCAAAATATTTTTGCAGGAAAAGGTATAGATTATTTACAGAAGAAATTGGCAATAAAATATCATCAAACTGCATCTGTTACAGAAGATAAACATTTCTCCCTATTCTGATTTTTACATTAGGCTTCTAGCTGAAATTCACATCTACAGCTGTAACCTTAAGAGTAAGAGAAACCTTAAAAGTTCCTTAATTATAATGTTGCAGTGGGGAGCACTGTTGCAATCACCTAAGAGAATTAAAAGAACAAAACTGACCCCTGGAGAAATTCAATGGCAACAGTTGGATTGCCTCAAGGAAAGCCTGACCCACAGGTATTTTCCTTAGAAGACCAGAAAGTATTTTACAAAACATTCTTCTGTATTTAGTGACCAATAATCTACATTATTGTCCTAAGCTCACATGACAGTCAAAAAGATGTCTCTGAAAGAGAAGTGACAAATTCAGGAAGTTCAAGAGTTACAGAATAGCCATAAATCAAGAACTGAAACCTGGACAGCCATAAGGCTCCACAACACGTACATCCATCTCAGTGTAAACTCCACCTGTTGCACAGGACAATTACTGCAACAGCTGCCCATATTGAGCACATCTAGGAGCCTGTGAAGTAGCAAATTTCACCACTGACAAAGCAGCTGAAAACAAAAAGCTGCAAAAGTTCAGGTACTGTTACCATACTACGTTTTTGTTACTGTAAATCCCCATTTTAAGGCTGCTAGGCCCTTGCTTCCAGAAGTGTGAGAGACAGGTAATTCCAGCTGGCAAGAGAATATTGTGATTTAACAGCACTGACTTTATATCCAGCTTCAATTTCTCATGTTGGGTATCTTGATGCTTAAGCTCCCTGAATTAATGGACATTTCAGAGCTGTATCATTTCTTTCTTCCTTTCCCACCTAACTATAACAAATTGTTCCTGATAGGTGTTGTGAAAAACAGTCATTCTCCTTTATGTAAAGCACAGGAAATCCCATGATAAAGTTAGAAACATGGATTTCAACGACACGATAAACAGTGCTAGAGAACATAGATTTAATTACAAAGATCAAAAGCGACAAACAGTAGCACTGCTCTTCCTCTCATACCTGAGCCACCCAGACAAGGCAGTCTGCCACATTTGTAATCTCTAGTCACAAGCAGTCTTAAATTTGAGAAGAATTAGTTCAAGCTGTTTTAAAATTTAAAATTTCCTCTGATAAACTTAATTCTGCTGAAGGTTACTGTTGAACACAGTGCTCACCCCCTGCTGGCTTTGCACAGTCCAGAACTTCGTATTTACCATTCTGAATTGTCAGCTACATTCAAGTGCCAGATTGCTCTGTAGAGGCAATCACACACATAGCTATTTTATTCCACTGACTGTGAAGACAGTAATCTCTGAGAGAGAAGTAGCTTCTTCACCCAGACAACTAAATTTACTGCTACTTGTCTCATAATGCCTGAAGTGACACAGAAGCCCAGAAGCAAATAAGCTATGACTAGGATATTAAGGAGTAAATAACACCTCTACAAAGACACACTTTCCAGAGATGATGTATTTTCTGACTCAAGCACACTCAAGCACACACCCATCCACAAATTAGTTTTTTTCAGACCTGCAGATTTATTCCCTTTGAGAAGTGAGACCAAAACAGAGTAACAACAGGAACTGGTGTGAGAACAGGAAGTTTCTGAGAATATTGTTCTGTAATTTAGTTACAAGAGCTATACATGCTACTCAGAAGTTCATTTTAAAACAGTCTGGGAAGTGAGACTTGACATCGGAGCAGAAGTAAAAAGATACTTGGATTCTTGGGTGTGCCATTTCCCTCATTAGGTTCTTGGGTGTGCCATTTCCCTCATTAGGTACTTTTTGATGGTGAGATCAGTCAATGCATACTAAATAATTCATAGCATCACTGTCCTGGTTTCAGCTGGAATAGAGTTAATTTCTTCCTATTTGCTGGTACAGTGCTGTGTTTCTGACTCCCTGTGAGCATGCTGATGACACACTGATGCTGTAGGTGTTGCACTCAAAACTGAGGACGTTTCAGTACCTCACACTCTGCCAGTGAGCAGGGACACCAGAAGCTGAGGGGAGCAGGGCCAGGACAGGTAACCCAAACTGGCCAGAGGGATATTCCAAACCCTAAAAGGTCATGCCCAATATATAAACTGGGGGAGTCAACTGGGAGCTGCCAAGTGCTGCTCAGGGCTGGGCTGGGCCTCAGCCAGCACATGGTGAGCCACTGCATTGCACACTGCTTGTTTTTCTGGGGTTTTATTTCTCTCCCTTTCTTTTGCCTCCTTTTTAATTCCAATGGTTATTATACTTTATTTCAATTATTAAACAGTCCTTAGCCCATGGGTTTTACCTTTTTACTGATTCGCTTCCTCTCTTAGGGTACATAAGCAAGCAGCTACATGGTACTTAGCTTCTGGCTGGGGTTAAACCATGACAATCACAACTTGCATATGTTCAATACTGTATACTGGATTTTAGGAACTGCATTACCTATAAAATTACTTCTCCTTCTATTCACAAAGTATATGTTTGTCTTTGATGATGTGCTGAAAGGGGCTCATTAAATTACTAATGTAACTATTAAAGCTATTAAATTACCAATTTTGAGGGATCAATTCAAAGCACATTGAGATAGGCATAAATCCAAAGTAAACCAAGTGTCTCTTCTCTTCACTTCACTGACCCTCCCACGAGGCTCTGAATGCTAAAATGTTTTTCTCCTGGCAAGATTAACCCCTTCATTGTATAATCCTCCCTGGCCAAAACAGTGGAAGTAGTTACTCCTAGGGCTTACAAAGTGTTCTGTTTGGTAGTACATAATGATGAGGGGAGGAGGGATGCTTGGTTTGTGTTTACTTTTAGAGCCCAGGGGAGAGATTGCTCCCTAAGCTTCCTGAAAAGATGCTTATTTTTATTCACATTGTCACTATGTTTTCCCATGAACAAATATTTATACTTCAGAGGAAATGTTTCAGTAACATGTTTCAGACAGGATAAGCAACGTGTTCACTTCCCTTCCTTTTATTATGAGAAAGCAATTTTGCTTACAGGAGGAAGTAAATAAATATATTCCCCAGAGATGCCTGGGAAGGGGTAATTTTTGCAGGGAACCCGTCTTGAAAATACTGGCAGCATGCCATTAGGTCAGTGTTAGCTGACCTGTAGAGGTTTCATTTGCAATTGCAACAAATGAACACATCAAAGATTTATTGTTTCCTTCATTCAGAGAAACAGCGCATTCCTGTGCAATCCTGTCTTAATTAAAACACTCTCCTTTCTGACAAATTTTAGTAGTATCTTATGTTCCTATATGCATTATTATAATGTACATTTAATACATATGGCAAGCTATAAATCCATATTTTTTAATACTTCTGAACATATTGTAGACTGAGAAGGCCAATGGGTAAAAATGACCTAGTTTCATTGACTACTCCAAATTCTGAGCAAAAAGTTTGACTCCTGAGGTTCCTTATGACCTGAATTTTCCCACAATCCTAAATTAAGGACATGTATTTGGTTTTACTAACTTACATACTTACTTCAGGAACTGTGACGATCTGGCTGTGATACTTGACAAAAGCAATATAAATATACACCTGTGACTCAGGCTGGCAAAAGCCCCACTTTTCCCTAGGCTGCACAGAGCAGGAACTCAGAAAGCTGCCTGGATGTATGGAAAAGTACCTACATATTTGTGGTACAAACTCTTTCTTCATCCCAGGATCTCACTCATTTCCTGCACCTGCAGTTAGTCTGTGTAAGTATTCACTCCTGAAAATCAGACGTAGCAGCTTCCGTTTCTTTGATGCTTGGAAAAAAGCTTGCCATTGGGTCAAAAGCTACTCTGTGCAGGAGCTGCTCATTACCAACCCTGCAACACCAAGCCTTTATACATTTATCTGCTGGAATATCAGAACAAAGCTGACTAATCCTGTAAATGAAACGATTATTTGTAGGACTTTTCAGTTAAGACTTTTGGTACAAAGTTTGCCAAGACACAGATGTTATAACTCAAAAGCTGCTGGTCAGAAGAGCAGTGGTGACAGGCAACACTAAGTGAAAAAAGTCAGGTTTTCTTTTATTTCTCCCTGTCAATACGTACCTCACAGGAGAAAATGTTCACATCCATTTTTAGCAGCTTGATCAAAAGTGGAGTTTCATTAAAAATACTTCATGTCTTTCTCTTACTGTGGCACTCCTAAGGAGGAAAGAAGAAAAAAAAGAAACCTTACTATTTTCAACCTAAAATTACAACACATGCAATAGCGACATTATGATCCATTTTATATTGTAAAACAGGCCTGCTTGATCAACAAAACAGTCTTTTAAAGTTTCAAATAGGTAACCTGTGTATCTGTGTAACTAAAATACTCTTTGCTCCAGTGCACTGAAGAAATCCTGGGTAGCTTGATGAGGTTTTGAGCATAACTGGAGATTGACAAAACTCTGTCCTGAATTTATTTGTGAATAATTTCCCTATGGATTTAGATCAAAAAACACCAAACCACCTTAGGTGTCAGAACCCAACACTGCTGTATCCCAGTGTACCAGCTCCTCTCTCTTAGACTCTGAGGAGGGTTTTTTTGGCTGCTTTCAAGAAGGTGACACAACTCTAAAGTATGAGCTGAAAGCCTGATGACACATGAACTGAGAATTCTGTGTTGCTTCCTCCTTTGGTAACAAATGAAATTAATTATAAATGCTTTGCTGGGTTTGGTAAATGCCTACTTTATTGTGGCTTGGTTCCCATCCAGGAGCAAGGTGGAGGTTTTCCAAGGACCAGAGATGCTGATTTCACCTCAGATGCTGCCCTAAAAGCAATGCTCAGTGGCACAAGTAGGTGTCAGAGGTTCACACTAGCTTGAGTAGCAGCAGTGAAATGCAGTTTTCAAATGAACAGAGTAGTGGCCCACTGGGAATTTCTCCCTTTTTATCAGGATCATTTCAGAACTGAGTTTAGCACTGAAGCTAATTTCTCACAGAAATTACAACACTCTGTAGATACCTAGTACAACACAACAGAGAGAACAAACAGAAAATGAAGTAGCACTTAATTCCACCTTTGTGGAATAGACAAGCCACAAGAATTGACACTACAGCTAAAGGCATGATGTTTGTCCTCTAGGAGTCCTGCCCTTCCCTTTGCTACTTATCAATAAGCATTTTAGAGGCAAAGACATATAAGTCTTCCTGAACTGCCATGTTTCATGCAGCTACAACTGTGGAGAATCTTCTCACCATCTTTTCTACTGTGTTCACCCTTACTTCCTCCAAGGCAGGCCCATACAGCTCCCTTTGTAAGCCCTACAAATAACAGCCTTAATCCATAATTAAACAACCCCTCAAATTATTAGTGACACTAGCATACTCAGGGCTCTAAAACTGTTTAAATAGATACTTTATGTGATACTATACCATTCATAACTGTTTACTTTTTTCCTGAGTATTGATGGCAGATTAGAAGTTACTTGCAGCTTCTTACAGAACATCCCTTTTCAAAAAAACCAAACTCAGAAAAGGCCATCTGGTTTATCTGATCATAAACCCAGAGTAAATGTCTATGTTTTTACTTCACTGAGATCTCATTCACTGTTAGAAGTCTGCTTCATCCTCATTCAAATCCTCATTCATATCCTCATTCATTTCTCTGCTTCATCCTCATTCAAATCTACAGATGTGACCTCCAAGGATATATCAAGATCCTTCTTATCCTCAGACAGACATGTAAAGCCCTTCCACAAGCTCATTCACAATTATTTTTCATCAATCATTAATCATTTACATCATTGTCCTACTAAAAGCCACATTAAGACTCTCTGCTTGCTGAGTTTTTTTTAATTGTTATGCTGTAAAGTCAGACCAGTTGTTTGAAGAATGTAAGCAGACAGAAATGTAGCTAAACCTGATTTTCATCATTACTAAAGCATAAGCCTAGAAGCTCTACTTCACAGATAAAAGTTTGTGGCCTTCATCCCCCTACCCCTCAGTCTTCCACTTTCTGGTTTTGAAGACAGATGAGTTCTCAATTAGCACTGTTCTACCCTGTTACAACTGCAAAGTACAAAAATCTTTCATACCGTGGTAGTGGAAGCAGAGCTCTCCCTGTGATGATCTGCACTCAGAAGAACAGAGCAGCTAAACCTTACAAGCACCTTCCTTCCCAGAGTCTCGAGGAGCTCACAGCTGAGCAGAGAGCTGGCTTGCTGTGTGCCTGCAGAGAAAGTATCAGCTCTGGCTCTGGCAGTGCACTTCCTTCTCTCTGCCATCTGCTCCACACCCAGGCAGGCATTACCTGAACTAATGCTCACCCACAACACCAAGCACACCGTGATACTGTGTACAGGACATGCAGCAAGGTCACCGTGGGCTGAGGGAAACTACAACCTGCTGGAACACGGAGTAATTCAGTGAGGGATGTACTTGCATGGTGCAATTCTCCAAAGTGGGGAATTTCTTTTAAATAGGCAGGAAGGTGGGGAACAAGAACACCTGCTGCAGGTTGGCAAGTGAAACATTTCCAGTGGAAACCAGGCCCAGAAGGAACACAGAAGAGGCCAGGTGGAACACTGGCTCCCTGGCTGACTCCTCGTGGCCAACAGGCATGTCTAATCTGCTCTAGAAGCCTCTTCTGTGATGGACAAGACACTCCTCTTACACACTGACACTACAGACAACTCAAGAAAACTCAGCCCAGTTTTTCTCTCAAATCCACCTCAGTTTCACCTTTGCATTGTTCAGAAACCTTCACTGATCCAGTCTTTGCCCCACTCCTGTTTTGTTTGGTTTGTTGGGGGGTTTTATTATCATTATTACCAAACTAATAATATTGCAGAATTTTATCCTCTCAAGTTTTTTACGAGTTTCATTTAACAAGCCCATCATCTCTGTGCTTTGGTTTCAGTTTCTGTAACACCACATATTCACAGTACATCTGCCCCATATCTCTTCATCAAACTTCAAGGGACTGCATGAAAGAAAAATGCTTTTAAACCTTATGTTTCTGACTTGCTTAATATGGTCTCACTTCAAACTTTTGCCTTTAAAAGTTCAAATACTGGGAGAAGTTAAAGTAAAAGAAAGAGCAGAACCTCAGCTCACTGTTACAATCTTTACTATGACACACCTCACTTGCTCTACATTACATGGTTGAACAGACAGTAGAAATGTTACTTACCATTGATGCCTAAACCAACATTTCTTCTCAACATATTTTCAAACCTTTAATGTTGGATTCACAGCAAATGCAAGTGTTTTGCCCTTTCTATTTCAGTTTAGGCAAGTCAGTTTTTTCTAGGGTCTCTCAGAGAAAAACATTTTCCAGTATTGATTACAGACAAAAGCATCATGACATGTGACATAAATATTTACATCTAATGTGAAGTTGACAACCAGGTTCTAAAAGAAGATATTATGACTGCCACTACCCCTATCTTAGGAGCACACCCAACAACTCAGTTAAACAGCTGCCAAATGAAAGTGCAAGTAGCTCTAAAGCTCTACTTTCCTCCCCAAGTAGTGAAAACTTTTCCCCTTTTCTCATTCCTTTTTTCCAAGAGCTGCAAAAGAGTTGGGCTAGGTATGGCCTACTGCTTCTCCCCAGAGGTTCTCAACAACTGTGAAGAAGAGAAAGAGCTCTTTAAGGTCATTCTCCTGCTAGGTCTTTTTGGGAGGCACATCCTTCTTGATAACCAGCTCTTCCTGTATCCAGCTCTCTACATGCATTTGCACTCTGTACCAATTACAAATTTCATTCTTGTAATGCAGAGAACCATTAATAATTTAAGATTAAAAAGGAACCTAAGGGCAGGAATATTCCATTTTTGCTCACGAGATAGATGGTACGCTGCTAGTACGTCAACTCAAGTTATCTTTGCGCACGCTACGTTAATTCAGCAAATTGCTTTTCAAACAAAGTGCATGCAGAAAGTGCCTGGAGATTCTACACGAGAAGAAAGTTTCATTTCTATGGCAAATGTGCCAAACCAATAGCCAGAAAGTGAAATACCAACAGATTTTAGTTTTGTCCATTTAGTTTTCACAAACGAGTTAGCCAGGATGAATTTTGTAAAAAAGCCCTGTGTAAGAGCGAGTAAATGCCACGCCAGGTGCAGTGATAAATACCCCAGCGCCCTGCCCGCACCGTGAGGAACCAGAGAAACAATGAACGCGTCTAACGGTATGGAACGGCTCCGGAGCGATGCAGCAGGAGCGCCTGACACCCAAGTGAGCTGTCAGCATTTCTGACCTTACCGCGGGAGAGAGCGGGACATCAGGGCGAGGCGGGCAGGTGCCGAGTCCCTCCTGGGGGTCTGTCAGGAGCTGCCCCGGCACGGGGAGCGCCCCCGGCCCGCC
>WEIU01014319.1:1524631-1544058 GCA_013389925.1 Aegithalos caudatus
GGCCGGGGGTCGCCGCGCTCCTCACGGCGCTCTGGGGCTGTCGGCGGCGGAGCGCTCGCCCTTCCTGCCCTAGGGAGAGATCGTTTCCAGGAATTGAGGGGCTGCGGAGGCAGGAAATCCTGCGGGGCCCCGTGCGGGGAGCGGCCGCAATGGCATCACCTCCGCGCGCGGGAGGGTGGGGTCCGCAGCCTCCTCCTCTCTGCTCCGTGTGAGCATCCGCGTGATGAAATGTGGAACTTGACAGTGGAATCAAGGTGTGTGTGTGTCTCCCCGAACTGTGAATACTCCTGTGTTTAACATTGCTGACGAGTAAATCTAACCGCACTGCTCGCCTCAGTTTCTCCACACAGAATTTTCATGCTGAATCGTAGCTAAAAAAACCACAAAACCACGTTAAGCCTGTTATCCGCCCAGGATACTTCCCATTTACGGTGTCCTCAGGGTGTCTGACCTATCTATCAGTAATATGCCAACAGAAGTCTTTAAAGAGAACAATAGCGGGACGCTGAAAGTAATCCAGCTCCGTAAGGCACTTAAAATGGTTGTAGAACGTACTGCTGAAATGCTTAGGTAAATTTGAGGAACTGCCCAGTAGCCCAGTGGTAAAAGATTTTCTGCTTACTCAGGGCCTCGGACTCAGTTTTGCACCCTGGGTCATCCTGTGCCTTTGAAGAGGATTTGGGAGGACTGCAGGGGCCAGGTACTCAGCCCTTGTGCCGGTGCTTCACGGCAGCGATGTTTAATGTTGGTCATGGGGAGTTTCTGACAACACAGCCCTTCTGAAAGGCGAAGGGCTAAGATACAGGGCCTAAGGACAGCAGGAGCTGGCAGTATTTTAGGTGGAGAAGCAGGCTGGGCTTGCAGCCAAACTGCTCTCCTATCTGAATGGCAGAGATCAGGCATTCTGTGCAGAACTAATAAACCTAGCCCCTATATCATAAGAGAAGCAGGGTTCATTGAATCTTATTCCTTCTTTTGATGATTTTTATTTCATGTGCTTCCCTCTGGAGTCATGAGGACTTGAAATGTACCTGCTGTATACTGTATTAGTAGTGCAATATACATGCATGCTGTATCAGGATGCTGTGCAGCAGGGGGAATGAATCTGTGTGAAGCTCTGTGATGCCACAGAAAGACTGCCTTCAGCACACAAATCAGCTTTAGACTACTGTCAAACACTAGCATGCCATGTGCTTTACATTTGTAAGAGAAATGTGGGAGAATGATCACAGGATTCCAGGAGCTGAGCGTTTAAAATAAATGACAGTGGTATTGTGAACCCCTCATAAAGTGGACAGAAACTGTTAGCAACTTGGCTAAATGTGAAGTTTAGAATAAATGACTGAAAGATAATGACCTTTGTTACATATGTGGTACCAAGGACAAAGAAAGATTGCTAGGCCCTAGTTACTCCCCAGAACCAGAAGGATTATTTTATTTGGGAAGAATTTATACAGATTCCTGGTAACTCATATTTAGACTCCCAATGAGGAAGCTTCCACTGTGCTTCCACAGTATTTGCGTGCAGAATTGTATAGTTGTGCAATTTCATTCTGTACAAACAAACAGTCTAAATTCCTGTAATTTGTGCTGGAAACACACTAGCATTTGCAAGGCAGTTGGAGCAGACAGCTGAGCTCACAAGGGTTATCATCTGCATCTATTCAGAGGACAGCCTCCAACCTTGTATTGGCTAATATTTTTAGCTCTGCTAACTTAACCCACATGAGATAAAAGTCCACCCACGCAACAGGTTATATGGTTTGCTTTAAATCAGCTGCATTTTGTGAACACTGAATGGCTTGATTCTATGCCGTGTATTTTCTTTAGCACTTCAAAATGAATTTAGGTTGTTTGAAAGGTTCTTGACTGACAATTTTAGACATTTAACTCCTGTGTTTAATCCCACACTGAGTCCAACACAAGGAAGCTTCTAAGCTGTATCAGTGAGGAAACTTTGCTAGTCTGAGGATAGCCTTACTTACTTACCTTCTAATGCCAGCAAAGGCAGGATTTCCTGGTTTTTCGCTGATTTATAGTTACTGGGTATAGATATTTTCATTACAATAAAATTCTGTCTTGGATACTAAGACTTGTAGGTTTAAATCAGGAAAAAAGCAAGTATTTAGTAAATCATCTGTTCTTTAAAGTATGATAATTACATTTCAACCTTAATAAGGCAGTAGTATGGAAAGCTAATGATCTTCACAGAATACTTGCTCTCTTTCCACCAACTTTCATTTATAGTTGTTATTGATTTTTGAAACATTATTTCATGCTTTTAATATTGTGCTTATTTTTGTGCAAAATTACAGGTGTTGAATCTATAAGCAGAGATGCAGTGCCATTATCCTTCAAAGTGCACATGGAATAGATGAGGAGAAGCTATGTAAGTTTTAGGCTTCCAGGAATAAATGACAAAAACAATTTATGAAATTTTCTATTAAGAATAATTGTTGGCTGACAGTTGTGTAACTTCTATGACAATAGATCTTGAACCCAGACATGAGACAGACTGATACCAGTCATGATGTCAGGACTGTGATTTTTTCCTCATTCACAGAAGATACTGAGGTGACAAAAATGTTTACGATTGTGAGTCTTTTCATTGCTACACCATTATCAGTCTGCAGTTACATTAGTCTGACTATAGTAGCTCCAGGTGACTCATGGCTTTCATTATGTCTGAGTTCTTAAAGGGTAAAAGATTTGGGAGAGGTAATTTTTTTCTGCAGAAAAATCAAACAAAATCTATTTTGTGATAGCAAGTGCATTTGTACTCTTCAGTGCTCACTGCTATAGTATGGAGGTAGATTGTGAGCTTTCTGAAAGTCCTCTCAGCTGTTTTCAGCCAGTGCCTTAAAGCAATAGGAGTCCCTGACAGTGAATCAAGCACAGACCTTTGTGCTGTGGTGGAGCAGGGAGTGTTCGTGTGCTCAGTTCTGCCAAGTGAACTGTGGTGACACAGGAGGTCATATGGGATGTGGCAACGAGCAAGTGCCAGCCTTTCCAGACAGGCTTGGAAGCCAATGGCTCATTATGCTACAATTTATTGAGATGTTTTTAATGTTTTATCCTCTATTGTCTTTGGGCTATGACTGTGGCTACAGTACCCTTTACTGCCACATTGGCCTGGACATATTCAGACAGTGGCATTCTCCTGCTGACTATTCTCTGGCTCTGCCCACGGTCTCCAGCAGGCTGTGGCCAGCTCTGGCTTCCCTTCCTATTCCCTGTCTTTTGGTGTGAGGGCAGGTGGAGCTCCTGTGCTCCACATCTGTGTGTGGCAAAGATTGTACTGGCTTTGAAGGCTGCTTCTCTGTCCTAAGAGGAGCCTTTCTGAGGGCTTTCAGAGCCTTTCTTAGAAGGCCTTATTACAGCTTTAATACAGGAAATCAGAGTAATGAGAGGTTTTAGTTCTCCCTATGAGGATTTGGCAAGTCCAAACCTAAAACATTATACATAGTTCAGTGAGAGTTGTGAGCAGAACAAGAGTGAAATAAAATGTCAGGAGGTATGCTATAACCTTCTGGTGAAGGTTACCTTATTCTTACAGAGTGTTATAAAAATAATCTTATAAACACTGAAGCAATCACCACTGTGAATCACATTGTGTTCTTACTAGACAAATCTACGTAAGACTGGCAACGGTTTGTCTGGGTAAAGATGCTGACTTGGAAACTGTGAGAGAGGAAGGATTTCACTGGCAGATTATTGTAACAGTGAAATATTTTATCCTGAGGAGAAATGGGTTGTGGAAATGTCAAGTCTATATTAAACAAAAGTAATGCAGAGGGAATCAATTCCTGATTTTGGAAAACCTACCTGAATCTCCCCTTGCTTTGGGCTCATAAATATCAGCAGTTAAGTGACAGCAGAGTTCCTGAGTTCTAGTGGTTCTAAAAAATAGACATTTGTTAACTCTGGTTTGATGGAGAGTTCCTGTTTATCCAGCATTGCTCAAAATCATGTTTCAATACAGTTTGTTCTTTTAAATAAAAAGGCTTATAAACAGCTTGGACAAATTACACAAAATTGATCCAGGAAAAAGAGATCATGAACTAATACAGTGTAAAACTGTCTGAAGCTTATACATCCTTATGTTCAGATGTAAAACTGAGGCAGAACAAAAACAGACCAAAATATTCCTATCCTATCCTATCCTATCCTATCCTATCCTATCCTATCCTATCCTATCCTATCCTATCCTATCCTATCCTATCCTATCCTATCCTATCCTATCCTATCCTATCCTATCCTATGTCCTATCCTATGTCCTATCCTATGTCCTATCCTATCCTATCCACCTTTTTCTGCACTTGTGGCTACAGAGCTCCTGCATGAAATTGCTGTGGGGAAGGGGAAGTTGCTAAGTCCCTCCATTTATGTGTGCTCCTGCAACACAAGGGTTTGTGGCTATATAGTTCCTCTGTCTAGCCTGAGTTGCAGAATTTAATCCCCTCTTCAAACCCAGATGGATTGCAACACTGCATAGTGTGTGTGGTTGTTTGCTCTGCCAATACAGAAGATTTGCACCAATGTAGCTGCTTTCCTAACAAATCCTCTGTACAAGGAGCTATGAGCTGTGATACCCAGTAGGCTCAGTCCTCAACACCCTTTCACCATGACTTTCACCATGCAGCAAATGTGAAACACTACCAAACTAGAACAGCACAGTTTCACCCTGCTTGGAAAGCATTTGGGATCAGCTGTAACTCAGGGAGAGCAGGCCCATTGGGAGTTAAATGCTGTTTAGCTGAAAATGTGCATTGGATTTAATCCAGTTACTTGTTTGCTGGCACAAATTTTTCTGGTGACCATGAGTTTCCAAGAAAAAGATACAATTTTATCTCCCTTCCTAGATTTAGCACTATTCAAATGTCAAATTGTTTTGTGTATTTCCACTCCTGATCTTGAAGCCTGGACCAGTGTGGAAGATAGAATGAGCACACCACCTCCAAATCCTTATCATCTAGGCCCAAACTCTTCTTGCAGTGTGTGTGTGAGACTCTCACAAGCATCACACTCAAAAAACATATCTTTTTGTGATGATTTATACATCAGTTGAAAAACTGGTTGCTGCAAAAGAATTCCTTATTTCTGTCCTCACAAATACCACTTACAGTACCAAGGGACTTTGGCCAAAACTAGCCAGTCTATATAACTCCAGGAAAAACAGTGCCTTCTGACAGCTCAGATTATGATATCCCTCAAAAAATGATGCACACATATATCTGAAATGGTAACATTGACAATTTGATAGTTCTCAAGCTGGTCCAATATGCTACTGTAAGTATATTTCATTGTTGAGTGTTTGAACATGCTGTGAACATCTTTTCCTAGACCTAGTAATAGGCTGCCATCCATAAAAAGGATATTTAACTGTAAGTAGTACTTTTTCATGCTGTTTAATCTTCCTACTCCCTGTTTTCACTTCTTTGTTCTCTCTCCCATTTACTAGCTAAAACAAAATGTAAGTGCTTATATAAAACTTTTCAACAAAAGATTTTCTGCTAAAAAGGCCCAAACTCAAACCTCAGGTTTCTATGCTACCTTCTGCTATGGGCTGTAAGCACCATGGTTCCTCAGAAGCAAAAACCAACTGAGCACAAAGCCATTTCTGAGACCACAGAGGACCTGAGTGTTGAGTAGAACTTCCCCTTTGCTCCATGTGCACTTGGAATCCTCATTTCCTTATTTCCTAATCCTTAAGATGTTATCTTATGAGACCCTAAGAGAAGTTAAGAATTATCACCTGGCAGTGTACCACTAGTGGAGACCAGAGTTGTCTCACTATACATGAGAGATCTGCTACAATGGCAGTCTCAGTAAATAATCCTCATGTCTGGATTCAGATTTTGACTTCTTTGTTCTAGCAAGATGTTGGATCTGCTGGTCTGGATTTTAATTGTTTGTGGAACTGGAGAGTTAAAGAGGATCAAGAAAGAGAATTATGATTTTTGTATTGTCTCTACTTTTAAAGATTGTGGTAATACTGCATGAGGAAGCCTCCTCTGCATTTTCCAACAGAGAGACATTGGAAAATATACCAGATGCATTTAAATGAACCTATTAAAAAGTTTGGACAATTTGGAAATATAAGGAAAAAATAAAGGGAAAATTGATTATTGCTTTCAAATTTTCAGACTTACATTTTAAAGGAAATAAGTTAATTAGATGATGCCGAACTAGTATGCAGAGCTTCACTTGGGCTTAAAATCTATGTGTCTTGATAACCATAGAAAAGTTGTCTTCTGGATATATAACTAGCTCATGTAGCTCAAAAGAGAAAAATGTGAAGAGAATTTTAGTACATATAGAAAATGTTGGCAATGTCCTGTGCTTGGTTACCAATTACTTACTCTTTTCAGACTGAGTGCATATGGCACTAAACTCAAGAAAATTTTCCATTGTCTCTAATGAGATAAATCACTGTCAGCAATCCATCACTGTTTCTAGATACTGATTGCTCTTCTGCTAGAACTTTCAGAAAACAGTGTTTGAAAAATCATAGTTTGAAATATTTCAGAAAAATCCAGATGCCTTGAAACCTGAGAAAGGAGCTGAGCAGTTGTGTAGGCAGAGTTGTTACTTGTTACTAGAACTACTTGCTCATAAACAGGTGCTTTCACCAGTCTATAAAGAGTTGCTAGACATCTTTATAAGTACTTGATAGTTTGATTAAGCCTTTACAGGATAATACTTCTTTGTCCATTACATGTTTAGGACATATGTAAATTGTTCAAAGAACTTTTAAGTATTGTATTGGAATTTTTATATAGTTCATAAACTATGAACTATTTTGTTTGCCATTTAGGGAATTCTATAAATTTAGTGATAAATGTCTTAAGTATTTTTTGCCTCTTCAGTTAGAGTCTATTATGAAGAATGTGAGTTTTGAAAACTTCTTGACAAGTTCCATAAATAGTTCTTAGCTGTATTTTCATGTTCTGAAGATGCAGAACAGTTTCTATGATGTGACTCACTCTTTGTACCCTGGTTTTTGTCAGTGTTTAGGGTTAACCCAATCCACTGGCATAAAAACCATAAATGGATATTTGTGCCTCTCAACAAAACTGTGCAGCATTTTATGGAGTTGGGAGTGTACACAGAGCCACTAACCAATCCACAGAAGATACAGGGGAAAAGAAAAAATTAAATCTGGCCAGAAATGCTGAAACAGCAAAATAATAATAGAATTATAGAACAGTTTGTGTTAGAAGGGACCTTTAAAGTTGCAACCCACATGCAGGGATCAGGGACACCTTCAAACAGATTAGGATGCTCAGAGCTCTGTCCAGCCTGACCATGAATGTTTCCAGGGACAAGGCATCCATCACCTGTGGCAGTGTTTGACCACAGGTGATTGTGGTCACAATTGTAACCACATTGTAAAATATATCTTCCTTGTATCTAGCTTAATCTTCCCTCTTTCAGTTTAAAACCATTACCCCTTGTCCTATCATACAAACCCTACTAAAATGTTTATCTCCATTTTTCTTATAAGTCCCCTTTAAATTTTCAAAATCTACCATGGGGTGTCCCCAAAACCATTTCTTCTCCAGACCAAACAATTACCCCAGCTTTTCCTTATAGGAGAAGTGTTCCATCCTTCTGATTATTTTTGTGGCCCTCTTCTGGACTCACTCTAGCACATCCACACATTTCCTGTGCTGAGCAACCTAAAAGAAGCATCCTACCAGATTAGATGGCAGCAATTAGAGTTCCTAGAGAAATTTCTACAAATTATCTGCATAGATCTCAGTCATCCCAATGTCCCTACATAAAACTGAGTCACAGAGCCAAAAGGATTTTAAGGCTGTCAGTGAATCTTCAACAGATTCCAAGCTTTAAGGACCAGACATCTCTGATGCTACAATTACCAGCAGTGTCTGCAGGGCATCAAGATTCAGTGCTGTGGAAAGGGATTTGAACTTGCAGTGATACACACTCTCCTTACCTGGTACAGACAAGCTGCACTTCTGCAGGGTCTCATTTTGACACTCCTCATCTCATCAGCAGGTCAGAGACCCTGTTACTGGTAGCAAAGCAGTTGCAAAGTCCTAGCCTGGCAAGTGAGGCAGAAATAGGAAATCAGGGTCAATACTTCAGACTATAGAAATTTCCTTTCTTTCTAACCCTGAATCTATTTTGGCTTTTAAAAGATAACATGGCAATCTGTCCTGTCATGGTAATCCTGTCATCTATTTATCACAGGACTGGTACTGTTACATATTGTGGCTCCCAAGAACAGAAGAGAAAATGGAAAAATTTGACAAAAACTATAGTTAAAAGCCAGGTTATTTTTAAATTTGGGGATATTTTTCATGGAAAATAGATGACTTTATCTTTTTTTAGTCCAAAGTTGATTTGTGAGTTTAAAAAAAAAAAAAAGCTGTAGCCTTAGTGACATGATTGACTTTCTGAATTACCTGGTAAGGACATTTGTATTTTAGTATTAGTCTGGGCCATTAGAGAAGTAAACAGCAGTTTGTGATTGGTGACTGCACAATCTGGTTCACAGAGCCCATGCATTCATCTGAAAATATTTTAGTTCTTAGGCTGTATTTCTGAGCTTTCAAGCACCCTTAATATTTTTTCATTGATATTTGATCCCAACAGGAAGTAAAAGCAAAGACACTGCTACCTGGACAGTGAGAATAAAAAGGATCCATATATACGTTTTAGTGGCAGAATAAAGCAATGAAAGTGAAAAATCCCATAGCACAAATTGGTGTAAATCTGATAAATTCTGGGGCATGGGGATATTTTATCTGGGATGAGTCTCTCTGATAAACTCAATGTCACCAGTAGTTGCTGTATCCAGCACCTGGAGAAGAGAATTGCAATTTTTGAAACTACCAAAGGAGTTTGAAGGCTACCAAGGGAAAAAGTCAGTGAGAACTTTGGTGAATCTGCCAGGGCACTTTGTCTAGATTATGTCTCTTGAATTGCAAATTGATCTGAGAGTAGAAGAGCTGAGGAAGATACAATTTCATGTTCCCATCTTCTGGGGATCTAATAGTGTCTGCACCATGGCTAAACTTTACTCACCAGTTGGCATAGGCTGAAATGGTAAGATATTTGGGTAGGACTGGGTATGTGCATATAAAGAAATTGTCATGCCATAAAGGTGTTTGTTTATTAAGGAGTTCTTTTCTTACTCACCTGGTTTTCTGTGAAATATGCTGTGTCTTACTTCTCTGCTGCATAATGGATTTGGGTATCTGGGATAAAGCCCTTTTTTTCTTCTGTCCCCTTAGAATGCAGCAGCAGCAGCCTGCCAAGTATCTTAGGTGTGAATAAGGGTACTGCCATAGGCTCCAGTTGCCATTGGTTCAAATGCTGTCTTGGGCCAATGGAGGTACATTGGTTTTGGTACTGGAACAATGTAGCCTTCCTGGATATGTGTGGTGCTGGTTCTGTGGGAAAAACTGGCCTGCTCTTAAAGCCTTTTTTCAGCTGATGCACAATTGCAGGCATTGTGTCAGCCCTAACAGATTTAGCAGGACAGCTTCCTTAAGGAAAGATTTACCAATATGAATAAATGAAATACCTTGGGTTTCTGAGAATTTATACCCAGAGTTTACAAATGAAGTGTGATAAAGTCACTGTGGGTTGAAGGAAAAATAAGGTGTATCATAAACAAGGACTTTACTGTTTAGCAATGCCTGCATATATGAAACATTTCATTTCAGTTCATTTTAAGCCCTGCACTTTGCTGCCTCAGTGTTCACTTTTTCCCGACCTGTAAATCATAGGGTGAGTGTTTGAAGAAGATCATATGTCTCAGAGCATGCAGGTGAATGGAAGGTTAAACATTGTGACTGGCATTCAGGTGACTCTTGTGCAATCAATCCCAGTGATATGATACTCAGTCAAAAGAATTGATAGTCATGGCGAGAAAAAAAAGGAGGAGAAAGATGAAAAGGAGGCTCTTGAATATGTTTTCAAACATTGTATTAAAAGAAAAAAAATAGACCTGATCTTTAATTCTTGGCTGCAGCTGGGCCCCTGGCAGGTATGAAGACGTGCTGAGTGCTTGCCCAAGTTTTCAGGAACACAGGGGAAAGGGCTGCAGCCAGAATCCCACTGTTCCCATTCTTCCTGAGGTGGGAGGCAGAGGGGGAGGGAGCCAGGACCATGGCTGCATCCTATGAAACAGTGACTGTTTCTTTGCATGGTCACAGAAGAGCCAAATGTAATTGCTTTATGCATCTTGTTTTATCTGGCAAAGCAAGGGACTATAGCAGGAAAGAAAACATGGTATTTTTTTTCTGCAGTAAGATGCTGAAATGTGTCGAAGATTTTGATGTTCATAAATTCACAAGGAAGCCAATGATTAGGTAGTCCAAAGATTTTAGGGGAGATTTACAAAGCATGGAGCTCAGGGTTTAATGGGACAGTTCTAGCAATGGTATCCACACAGGTATCTTTGTACAGTAGCCAAAAGAAATTAGTTTAAACCTTAATCTGAGAGACAGAAAATCCCTTTGCATTCTTTTCCAGTTACTGTTTCAGTGAAGTGCTCTCAGTATATTGGTAGCTTCCTAATGGTTAGCACAAATTTTATATTCTTGCCTTTATATTCACAAATGTACATCTGATTGGGGACAAGTCTTTCTGAGGGAGAAGAGGTAGTGGTGGGTGTTAATAGAGGAGGCATGAAACTTTGTATTTCCATAGGCCTTTGGAGGGACACCAAGAGTGATTTAGAATCTGAGGAAAGGTGGGACACAGAGACAGTGAGGCAGCTGTGGATGACAATGCACTCCTAAGCAGTTTCACAGTTCTGTACAAGGAGTAAGAGGTACAAAATAAAGGCATGGGCACAAAGTGATGTATCATCAAGTATATTATCCTCTTAAAAGTAAAGGATGGCCTATGCTCTCCTTTGCTTTCTATCTTGCTGCAGCAGTGAGTGCAGCTGAGTACATTTGATGTCCCACCTGACACAGTTACTGTGAGAACAGTCAGGCTCCAAGGTCACTGAGCACCAGACACTGGGGAAATGTAACTGCAGTTTCTCTTAGGAAGATGGTAGAGGTGGCTTGTACCCCTCAACCTGTGCTGCCCCTGCCCACCTTGCAGTAAACCACTTACCTTTTTAGCACCATCACAGAGGATGTCTTTGATTACGTTTGCTTTCTTTAGTTGAGCACAATAACTGGGTGCAGCACAGCAGGAAGGACATACAAACTAACCAGGGGAATAACAGTATTCTCCTCTGTGTGGGGTCTTGTGGCATCTGCTGTAGCTGTTGCTATATCATGATTTTAAGGGAAACTTTATGAAAATCTCTGTCTATTTCAATGGACATAGCAAGGGAGAATGTCCTCTAAATACAGCAGTTTCCACCTATTAATAAAGGTATTTTATGTAGAATTTACTTTAAGATGTCATAGCTGTCAGTTTCCTTACAGCTGCCTCTTCTCATACAATTATTAAATCACATAAGCTTTGCAAATACTGGCAGGATTTTCAAGTGTCTAATGCAAAATGGAAAATCATAAACAATTTTTCTTCTTGGAATAAAGCATTTCTTTTCCAAGATGTACTGGCTCATTGCTTTTGGTGGCACTCAAGCTACCTTCTTTCTGAAAACAGTGGAACACTTGTCCTTTGAAACTCCAGGCTTTTATGGTGTGTAAAATTTGAAATCCCAAAATTAAGGTACTCTACAGAAGGCTATCTTTACTCAGCCCAGGTGACCTCACATTGCACCATGGAGAATTTCCTTATGAATTTCTAGTTAAGTCTTGAATCTCTCTCAGGAAGAGCTGCTACATTATTGTTCTATTCTACATTAAAATAAAAAATATATTAGCCAAACCTAAGGCAGTGCTTATGAATCCAGAATGAGCATGGCTAGTTGACTCCATAAGCTTGAAATTACATACCAAATCAAAATTTTCTGAGTGGAACTCTATAAAACAGCATGTAATTTCCTCTCTTACACATTTGATACTTCATGAGCTTGGACAGAAATAACATTACGTGTTACAACATAAAGAACCTAGTTCAAAATAATGAGGAAGGGAACTCTTGCAGTACTAGGTCAAAAACACTTGTGGCTGTGGGGATCTCTTATCAACCTTATATTTTTCTTAGTATTTAATATGGATGAAGCTAATTAAGTATCTTTGGTGCAATGGAGATATAGAACACATACATGTTTTTTACCTGTAGTAACCTTCTCCTCACTTGCTTAATTATTGATACTAAAGTACAGTTACTCAGACTCACAAAGGCCATTTTTATGCAAAATAGCAAATTACTTTGAGCCCAGGAGCAGAACAAGTGAAATAAAGTCCTACTCCAATAAAATGTTGCAAGTTAAGATGACCATTTATCTGCCTCTGCCACAGTGAACAGCTCATTTCAGAGAGGAACATTGAATGTGGTCATACGGTGTTCCTCTACCACAAAACTTGGCTGTGTGATCCCTAGATGCTGGTACCACCACTAGTTCCTGGCTGTTATTCTTAGGGCTTATCTTCTAGGCCTGCTTCTTCCATTTGCATATGGACACGTGTTCTATTTATGCCTGTATGGAATATCCTACTGCATTCATTTGAGGTTCAGCTACCTACACTGTTATGTAGAAATAGACCTACTGTAAGATCACAAGTGGATTAAGCCTTTAAGAGAAATTATATGGAAAGACATAGGTCAGTGAACAGGCAGTGGAAAATTGAGCAAAATTTTCAGATCAGAATCTGGGTTTTGTGAAACACAGTGTGTAGCTGCAGTATGTAGCAACTTCTTCCAAAAAAACCTGCATTTGAAGTACTTATGTAAAGGAAAAATAGATCCATACACAGAGAATCCAGAGCTTCCTGGAAAAAACACCTGCAATGCCACCTTTTCATGTGCTGATTTCCCTCACTGCACTGTGGCTGTGCAGGTGTGCCATAAGTCATTCCTGACAATGCACCTGCCAGGATTATTACTGACCGAGTGTAAAGGAGAACTGGCAGTTTGGCAGCTTGCACAGCCATTGCAGCAGGGCAGCCCAGAGTCTGGCTGCAGCTGGCAGAAAGCTCCACGCTGTGGCTGCAGAGCTGTGCCTGTCCCAGTGTCACCAGTGCATGAGGTAGCAGCCATGGCCCTTGGGTCTGTGCCAGCAGGGAGTGCTCACTGCCTGCCCCCAGCTGTGCCTCTTGATAGGGGAGAGGCCCATTGGAGGAGATGGTGGAAGAAGCTACTCTGGCAGCTCTGTGCCCTCTGAGAATTCCCTCTATACAGCAGAGATCACTCAGTCAAAATTCAGGATGTTTTGAGGATCCCATAGAAGATATTTACCAGTAACCCAGTTCTTTCATTCCATTTGCTTTATTGAGCCAGGATTCCTGATGCCAAAGGGATCCCTGCGGTCTGATAAATTTGGTGAGAAAAGAGATGTTTGAATTATGTACTTCATGGATGAAGAGGCAACAACAGATCTGTTTAAAAACTGCAGTAATACTTAGAGTTTGCCTGCAGGTTTTAAATTAAAAGATCACCTTTCTCTGCTGTAGTGTAATGTTTAATACATTATATATAGTAGCCACATAATGCAGTTATGATACTTCTGCAGTTATGTGTAATTCACCTTTGTAAGCAGAGATGAAGAAAGAACGCTCCTACTTCTGCCATGCTTGTAATTCAAAGTGTATTGGAAACCTAGCAGCAAAAATATTTGCAGGCCTATGAGTGGAAGTGGCTGTAGGAGTGTGTCCTCCACATGTGGGATAGAATGTGAAAATTTTTGGTGGTTTCAAAGGAAGTGACTGATAAAGTTTTGCACTTGTATTAGTGGTGCCCTTGTTTGCTGAATGGTACGTTTACTGGCTTTCTTTCTGATAGCAATCATTTGTGTCTTGCAATCATATTCTTCAAGTTTGGATCATTCTTCCTCAGTTCATAAAAAACCCTCCATTCAAAGGCCCTCTGATACAACTCCTGCAATGGAGAAATTTTGTGGTTTTTTTTTCCTACCTCTATTTGTACTGTTCCCATACGTTAAACTTCATGAAGTGTAGACTGTTGCTGGTATGCTTTCGAAGTAGCTGCAATATTATGAATGTCACTGCAAACTACTAGTTTCAATGAAATCTTCAATCATCCAAATGCATTAGCAACCTTACATATGTAAGATAAAATGAGTCTCAGTTGAGTGAGAATAAGAAGCCACAAATTATAAGAGTCTAATGAGATCATTCACACATATAAAGTGATGGTGATCATGATTGTGCAGAAAACCAGCTTTGTTAGAAATGTATTGTTCTGCCATCAAAAGATATTAATGCTTTCATAGTAATTTTCTGCAGCACTAACAAGAAAGCAGTTTGGAAAAAAATGGTTGAAAGGCCCATTTTACAACTTGGGATTGTGGGAGATTACATCAGTCCAGAGGTTTCTGATGGTTACCCATAGCAGATGAAAACCCAAAATGTAAAGGTTAATACCAAGTCATTAACGAATCACAAATGCTCGTTGTTGTCAGGCTTCACTGTGCATTGCTTACAGCTTCTTTTAATTCTTCAGGACTTACTCATGGATGACTTATGCCTCACGTTGGAATGAATACTGTGTACAGTAAATTATGTAAGAAGATTGCACAAGGTGCCTCTCCCATGATGTAACCAACATTAAATTGTTAATCATAAACCTCGGGCTTCTCAGCTTTCACAGAAGTGCAGCTGTTACACAGCCAGGTGAAACACTCTCTGAGGAGTCTGGTGAAGTTGCTCTGCTCTTGCTGACATTTATTGAAAGCATATGGCTATGCATAAACCAAGAATAAAGCACAGCCTTGCTACAAAAAAATAAAACCTTTGTGTATGGAAAGGATATGGAATTTTGAAAAACTGCTTTATTTTAGCAAGGACATGTTTTTATTTGGTCTTTTCCCGACACATGGCAAAACCGAAACCTAAGGGAAATCATTTGCTACAGCTTAGTGGTGTGTTGTATTATTCTCTGACAAGATTTGTTTGTCAGTTTTAAAAGCAGTTTATAAGCCAGTCATGTAGATCAAATACAGAAAACTGAAACATTCTTAAACATAATCGTGCAAGAGATTTTTTCCCTTAAAACAAAATCCTCTTTCCTTTTTGCTAGATTGACTAACATAAACTTTTACTCTAATGATGACTGGAAAAAAATAAAAAAGGTAATCTTTTAAGCTGGAGTTGTGCATGTCAGGTGGAGTGTACCATTCCTGGAGTGTTATTAATCATGAGCCAGTCTATAAAACAATGTTTCTCTGCATGGGGTATGCTAACTAGCTTGCAATGTCACTGGGTTTAGCCTAGCTTTATTCTCTGGTGATCGAAATCTACAAGTTTTCACCTTGAAAGGTGTGTTTTTCACATCCCATCTTCTGCTTTATTACATCTTTTTTTTTTCTCTTCTGATATCCTTGTCCTTCTGTAGATACCTGTTATGTCATGTTTATGGAAGGCAAATGCAGAAGCTGAGAAAGTACCAGCATGTTGCAAAATATCATATTATAGCACAGTACCTTACACTATAGGGAACCATGAGAAATACGTAGGAGTGGTCTGGATCAGTTCCTAACAACCTGAATGTTCTGATGAGAAACTCATTAGATAGTGACTGTGTCTCTGTTTACTGATACAGTCACCAAAAATATTTTCTTCCTAATAGATTCAGTGCCAATTAAAAAAAAAAAATCAGTTAGGTTTAGAGTATTTTAAAATCTTTCAGGGATTTCTAGGGAGGTCTGTACATACTGGTTCATCCTCATTGATACTGTTCTATTCCTTTATGCATATTTGGGCTTCTCCAAAGCCAACAATACTTTATGCTGTTCAGGAAGGGACCAGGTGTAATTGCAAAAGAATAATATCGTGTACCCTCTTTATGCTCAGTGGTTGTGAGTGCTTTAGCCACTGCAAAACTAATATGTCCAATTGTTAAAGAGAGTTTCATATTGTGACAGTCTGTTCCAGCCTCAAAAGACAAGAAGACATGTCAGATGTGGAGAAAGAAAAAAATTAAAAGGCCTGGATGAATAAAGTACTGTTCCATTAAATCTGTAGACCCAAGGTTTTAGGGCTTGCCAGAGAAAATGAAATGAAGTATAAGACAGTTACACTTTCTTGTTATGGTACTCATGACTATGAACAAAGCATTTCCATAATTCTTGAACTGAGATATACTGAAGGGAGCAAGGGTCATGGAGCTCAGTAATTAGCATCCCACCTTAAGAAAGAAAGAGATTAATTCCATTTTGCAGTGTAATGTTTATTTCTGACTACCATGTCATCTTTGAGTTACAAATAGTAAAAGAGTGGATCCACCCTTAGGGAGTTTACCTTGCATGGGTCCAGGTTTTCCAGTCCAGATGCCTCATAATGCTTCAGTGACAGAAAATTTGTAGGTCAAAATTCTTTACTCCTGCGAATTTTCTAAATTTCACTTCTATTTCCACTGCAGGTCTTCCAAAGATGTGCTGTTTACTGCACAGGACTAGAGGAAAGACTTTGAAGTAGCCCATGAATCAAATATTTCTGTCTGTGTTTTTCTAAACAATAGTTGATGAAACAGTAGATTTTTCATGTCTGCTCCTGTGTTTTGCAAGGCCTGGTTGAGTGTATAGAATTGTGCTTTCAGGATGAGGATATGGGGAGTGGGATAAATCACCTCCTCCTCTGTGCTCACATAACCTGTCAGAAAGCTGACCACAGTTCTCCTTCTATTCTGGCAGTACCCAAACCAGCTAAATTGAGAAATTTAGTTTTTTAGAGAATATCTAGAAATTCTCATGCAATATATGTGTTTTAAGAATCCATTAGCAAAGGGAGGATTTTATGCAAGTTTCTCTTGACAGTAAACTATGTTTGAAACTTGATGTTTCTCCTTTCTGTGTCCTACTGGGTGTTGAGTTTCCTTTGGTAGCACATCCTTATCTGTCAGTCACTTGCCCAGGCAGAGCTGAGTCAGACCTCAGTCGACGAGGTCAGTGTCTAGAGTTGCCCACAGTGTCCCAGTCCTCTTTGGCTGGCACTGGCACATTTTGCCTGGGGTTGCTGGTGGCTGAACTCTGTACTTGATGACATGGTGGCAAGAGGCTTAAAATATTGCAGTAGGTGCAAAAGTCAATGTGTCACTGTCACTGCCTGTAATGGCCTGACGTCAGTGCAGTGGTATGACATGCCACACTGTTTTCTTCCACTGCAGGCCATATATAGCCTGTTACACTTTGATCTGCTCAGCAAAACAAAGTGGATTCCTTTTGACTGTAAACAGCAGCTGGGTGAAAGGAAAGGGTAATGGGGCCTGAAGGTATTTGATGGATTGGCACTAACTTTGAACATATTCGCTGACCAGATAGCAACCCATATGTGCATTGCCAGTGTCAGTTTGGAGTTGTTCCTGCTTCTAGAGCACAGTTGTGGTGTAAGACAATCTGCTCTGATTTCACCTTGGGAGCTGTGATTCTGGAGGAAAAATGTGGCCTGGCTAAACTGGTGTGCTGCACCTTCCTGTGACCCTCTTGTCACATGAGCTATTTCAAATAAGGACACAGCCTTTGGTGGGTGGCTTGCATGTCCTGTTACTGCCCAGTATGGATTTTCACATTTCAGACATTCCAACTACGCAAATGGAGTGTGTCTGTGCTGCTCATCAGATGCAAAGCTAACTTAAAATGAGCATATGGAGGCATATGAAAGGTTTGCACTGTGGGTAAATCAGAGGACCAAGGAGAACAAAGTTATTTAGAATAAATACTTGCATTTTAAAACATCTATTCTTAATCTGGGGCAAGCGTGCCTGAACCTTTACAGATAGCATCATCTCATCCTACCTCATCTCACATTTTCTAAGAGAGTGTTCACGGTTCACATCTGCTTTATTTACTGTCTGTTAGATTAAATGCATTCTTATATATTAGAAAAGAAATATATTTTCAGATAAACATGGTTTAAAAATGAGATTATAATCCCAGGGCCCTCAAACACTCACGTTGCAGTGAGTAAAAGCAGACTTTTCTGATTCAGTTGGGGCCGAAATGCTTATTATATGGCTCATGCTGTGTAAAATGATATAAAGCAGTTCTCTATTTCAGTATTAAATCACATACTTAGTAACAAGCATGGATTTTGAGTGCAGAATTTGTTAACTCTTACAGTAAAGTGTAGAATGTGAGACATATTAAAATTCTTAGCATACCTAAGGGTGTGAACTAGATTTGGAAATATGACAGTGGTTTTTAACACTTCTTCAAAAATGAGGCAGATGCAGAATAATCTAATCAAGATGTGTATCCAAAGTATGAAATGAAATCTCTTCTGAACCCAACTTCCTGCAGTCATGAAGTGTATATCCATGAAACTCTCACATAAAGCAATGTGTAACCCATGCTTCTTCCTCTTAGAGAACAGAGAAAATGTGAACTATTTATTATTCAACAGGACTGCTTTTTGTGTGTGTGCTGTGTTCACAATCCTATGTTTTTTTGCAAAATGCTACTCTAAAAGTAAACCTTGAAAGCAATTGCATGTACAGAGGCAAATGTGCCATCTCACATGCATTCCCATCAGGTCAGCTGATTACGTGGGATTATAAACATGCTGTTGTGGTAGAGGGGCCAGGCCTCATGGAGGCTTTGTGTGGAATTGTGAATTTGCAAATGCAAAGAGTCTGAAACCACTTGCAGTTACAGCAAGACTGGTGCAGGACACAAACACAAATTTTGTCCTGCTCCTGTGAAATTAAAGGCATTCCTCTGATTTGACTCTGGTTAAGGCAGGTTAAAACAAGGGAATATCTTTCCTTAGCATCCCAAGTAGGGAGTGCTGGGATGAAAGACAGGTTTAAGCCTAGAAGTGGTAGGGGGAAAAGGCCTTTTGCCTTAGCAGAAAAAGAAGGAGCCACTTTATTGCTTTCTGTGCTTTTCTCTGTCTCATCTTTACACCATTAACCTGAAGATCTTTTAACATTACTAAGTTCACTAATTTTTCCTGTTGCTGAAATTTTATTTAATTTTAGCTACTTTTGGTTATATATCTGTAGCAGATTGCCTAAACAGAGATCTGTATTGCCATTTGAGATGCCCCAAGGTCCTGCCATAGGGCTGGCAGGTATGACACGGGCCCTAAGGCAAATTGCTGCTCTTCTGGGGCAGCAGTGGATATAGTAGGGCATCTCACATGGGACCAGACCCTTGCTTTTAGTCCACAGCCTACACCATTTTCTTGGCTTCTTGTGTGGTCAGAGAAGAGAGAGGTTCTTTCAGCAGATGGTTATGAGTGCCTGTCTTAGGCATAGAGACAAGTCAGTCATCCCTGTAAAGTATTTGTCTGTTCTTTTACCAGAGAGTCCAGGCAATGAGGTAAGTTTAGGATTTATAATTTGTGGATGACAGAAGTCAGTTATGGTGAATCTTCTACTTTGATAACAAAAAAAAAAAAAAA
>WEIU01014319.1:1544080-1557340 GCA_013389925.1 Aegithalos caudatus
AAAAAAAAAAAAAAGGTTTTAATATAAATTTTCATTTCATAGTATTACAAAGATTTATTACTATAGGTAAACTATGGAAAGTCCTAAGGATAAAACTAGCTAAAACTCATCTTTAATTAAAGGCGCAACTGAAAATATGAATTATGATTTTTTTTTTTCCTAGAATTAGTTGGTATTTAAAGAATTATGGAAAGGCTTTCATTTGTTTAATCAGCCAGAGGAACTTAACTTTGCAGTGTAACTGGAAGATAAAGATATCTCTGTATTAAGCCATCGCTCTCTATTTTAAACTGGCTTCTGAACAATCACCTTTCTAAAGTAGATTTATTGCTGCTGTGATGATCTGGGGATACAAATGAAGCATAATTTGTGAGTGGTAACATTATATTATCTTTTTATTAGACTGCTACTGTAGCAGCAGAAAATAGTATTCAGCACACTACCCACTCCTTTAGGGTCTGCAGGCTTCTATGTTTTCTTCCATTATTTCAGTTACAGCTATTAAAAGCTACTACTCCCCTTACAAGACTAGCCTCATTTATTACTGTCTTAAGGAATGCAAGTCTATTAATAGTGGAAATGAGGTAAGGAGGTCAGGATTGTGAACAGAACACAAAATATAACCTTTAGAGTTCTCCCTGTCTCATTTCAATTAGACATAAAATGATAAAAAGATTCCTGTGGCATTCTAAAGCAGCACAGGAAACACAGCAGTGCAGTTTAGTGTGATTTGGTTTCCAGTGCCATTTGAATGCCAAGAGCAGGATTCCGAGACTCAGCCAAGTTGTTCAGCACAAAGCTCCAAGAGGTAGGAAAGGACTATTTATGCCACTGTCATGTATCATGACAGATTCAAACAGGGTGGACAGACACATCCCGTACCAGAGAAAAGTCCCTCCAATGTCTTATGGTGCAAGTGAAAGCCTGTGGAGTGCAAAGCAAAGTGAAGTCCAAGACTGGAACTTTCCCAGTTGTATAAATATAACTCAGCCTTATTTCATATCACCTTTCTTTATCCTTTGAAATAGTCAGACATTATTATTTATGCAGAACCCCTCACTGGAGATTTAGGGTATTCTGACATTTTGAAATAAAACAAGAGTGGAAGCAAATATATTTCTTGGCTTTGATTTTAAAAGCTCAGGGACCCTTTTAAAAACAAATTTTACAGTGACAGCTTTTGAGTTAGCTCTGGCAATAAAGAATTTACAACTAAGGACACTGAAGGCATAACCTGGTGAGGCTCATCCTGCAACACAGAAAAGCCTGTACAAAGCCATCTGCAGGATATTAGACATTAAAATGAGATTTAATCAGCACATAATGGCTTAATAACTGTCTTTTGGTTTTGGGAACTAAAGTGATTTTCTGCCCCTTGGCTCTTTTGACATTGGTATTTTGATGCTGGTATTTTAAATGTGTGCAATGATAACATTATTCTCTTCATACTGGAAAATCTTCTGTATAATGGCCACAACCTGCTGAACAGTGAATATTTATTATGTTTGTTTCTTCCCTGTGCTTCTTTGCTTGCTTTCTTGCACATGTGAGAATCTGTATGCATAGTTCCTTTTGTGTTCTTTTCATAGACTACTTTGGGGTGGGTTCTGGTCTGCCAGTGATTTCTGGACTCACAAGGTGAAGAACATTTTGAACCATGAATACTGTCTTGTATGTTCTGTGGAAGTTCTGAAAAATGTAACACTTTTTTTTTTTTTTTTTTAAGTGAATTTACAAGGTTATTTGCTGTTGAAAAAATCATTCCAACTAATACTAGTATTTATTATTAAAGGGGCCAACTTTGTAAAGTAATTAACAGATGAGCTAGGATACAGTCTGCTGAAAACGACTTCCTGAGGGTTTTATGCTGTATTTTTCTGTTACTGATGGAAAGGTAGCTATGTACTTTTGATGGCACTAATGATGAGGCTACATAAAAGATCAGGTTTTACACAGACTGACGGGTCTGAACAGACAGGGATGAAAGATCTGCAGGATACCCTGGGACTGAATTCAGCACTGGGCCTGAGCAGCCTGTGAGCAAGAGATGCTGGGGCTGTTTGGTGTCCCAGGACTCTGCACTTCAATGACTGTTAGAGAGGGAAGGTGACCATAGTTCCTTATTTAAAGGGTTTTCCTGGGAATACTTAAATAATTAATTAACAAGCCAATATAATATTCCTATCCAGACAAAGCAATGTTGTTCAGTGTTTGATTCTATTGTAGAGCTCAATCTGAAGGGTCTATAATGCAGGATCCAACAATGTATGTTACTGGTAAAGGTGTGTGATGATGCCTTATAAAAACTTTCAATCACCAATCACTTTTCCTTAGCTACCAACATTTTCCAAAATTATAGGTGTTTGTTTTGTCAGATTTAAATACACATAAATGTGAAGCAAGTTCTCAAAAAGTAATTTTGTGCTTTTTGAATTAATTAGTTTCTGTTTCATGTTATACTATTTTTTTTCTATGATGATCATAAAATTTTAAAAATTTGATACTCTCTGCACTGAGATTTATGGTATTCTACTTTCCTTGAAAGGATTAGTTTGGAAAAAAGTTAATGGATGAGAAATTTGTTGTAACTCCTGGAAATACAAAAAGAGGTTAAAAAGTTGAAATTTATTTTATTCAGAACTCTCAAATACCTTTTAATCTTCTATTTCAGTGAATAAAATCATGATAGCCTAATTCAGATAATCCCTTAAAGAATGATTTATATTTTAGAAAGTGGTAACTTAATAAAAAATGGATAGGGATTATTTGAGGACTTTTGTGTCATGAGAGATTCAGTAGAACATGTTGTCACCTTCAGAAGATTGGATTAGAACACAACCAAACATTCCATTATCTCATTGTCCATCCTCATATCCCAGTTCTTTCAGTTTATTGCCAGTTGAAGAATATCTTCTGCAAATTTGTCCATTGAACTACTGAATCTTTTAACCTGTTTTTCACACATAAGGAAACTTGGATCAGAGTGATTGATTTCCTTAAGGCTGACATACAGATCAACTCTAGAAGGTATTAGAAGAGTGTTTTTTCATTGTTTAGATAAGAGATCAGCTATGAAACTGGTTCTGTTCCTTTTAAATGAAGAAATTCAGAGCTTTGAAGTGTATTAAAATCTATAATTGTTTCAATTTTAGATAACAAATGGAAGATATGAGAATGCCTTATACACTGCATCTTTAAGGGCAGTAGAAAAATGCAGTTGAGATGATGAAGTATGGCATGCTAAAGAAAATATATGTTCCCTAAAATATGCCACATAATAAAACATCATTTATTATTTTAGCTGGCTCATACATGGCTATTTATATTTATATTTGTTGCTGTTACTTCTCTAGAAGAGAGCTTGTCGCCATATCTTGATATTCTTCAGGTTCAACCCTTAGAGAATAATGTTTGCTCTGGAAGCAATTTAAGTGAAACATCTTTTAAGTGTAACCTTTTCAGCTGAGATCAGTGCTGTGCATCTGGAAAATCTTAAAGATTTATAGATAACAGTAATGTAAACAGTTGTTTAGGTACAATAATAGATAACATTATGAATAATATAATAATGATATAAGCTTTCTGCTCTAATTTGCTTCCTTGATGTCTCAAGCAGGAACACCTGAACTTGAGATTTTTAAATTTTTATTTGATTTTTTAAAGCATGTTGCTTTTCTGGTGAAGTCTCTCCTTGACCCGTGGTTCTTCAAGATGCCATCAGAAACTGTATCAGGGCATGAGAGTTTATGTACAGCCATTCTAAAAGGCTAATTTAGAAAAATCTCTCTGTTTCTTACATGAGGTCAATATAGTAGAGACTTGCTGTGGTAGGAAGAACTCAAACCACTGAGTAGTGACTCTGCTTATACAATTTCTCTTATAAAAGTCAGTAAGTTTTGATCTAAGGATGGTAGAACTATTTGCATTGTGTGAGTACGTATGTGTGTGTGTGTATATATGTATATATATATAAAATAATCCTGGAAAATTCCTGGGAAGTCTGCTACTTGTATTTGAATGTGCTAAATGAGCAGTTCAAGGCAACTATATATAATCAAAATAACAGTTTTGCATTGCATATCTAGATAAAAACCTTCATTGGGTTTTTTGGGCACACTCAGATTATACAGGGAAATCTGAGGAAATATTGATATTAGTTGTGTATTGCTTAGGTAAAGTTAATTTTTTTTCTTTGGGAGAAATTGTCTAATCTTTAATTTATAGACCAATATCCCAGTGATCCTAATATCTAATCTGCTTGAAACCCCTGAAGAGTTAAATGAGCACTTGCCTAATGCACACACTTTCTAATCCATGATCGGGGGTGAAGTTGAGCAGAAAGTTTAAGCTTCTGCAGAATCAGTAAACTGATATAAATATGGTGGTTATTACTACTTTTTATGTCATAAATATTGTCACAAATAACATCTTGCTTTTTTATTGCAATTTATTGGTAGCAAATATACCAATTAAAGCTTAGGAATCTTCAACAAAAGTCAGCTCCTTGAAAATGAGAGCAAGTTTCTCTCATCTATTGGCAGTAGAAGACAGCTCAATAGTGACATCAAAGCTATTGCTAACTCACATCTTCATCCAGATCTATGAGGAAAGATAGAACAGTCAGTAACTTGGTGAGCTGGAAACTAACTTTAAAAATTAAAGTGAGCCTAATACAGTAAAATACTGAGTAAAGTTATGAATTCTCTACTTCTTGGTACTTAATCCAGTCTGTATGCCTTCTGGGATATATTTTGGCAAATACCAGTGTTGATAGCAACATAGAGGTAGGAGAGGAACTATATGGTGTTCATTTCAGTTATAAATTAACTGATCTTTGACACCTGCAGGCATGAGCATTATGTACGTCAGAAAAAAGAAAAGCTCAGCTGCTTCTGGAAATCCATCTGTGAAATTCACAGTAGTACAGCAGATAATATCTCAGTACAGGGCACCTTGTTCTCATTCACAATTGACTGTTCCCATGGATCATCCTCAAAAACTCATGGGCATAATAGAAATAGCAGGAGTCAGAGCTTATCATAGCATAAAACCATGGTCTTGTGGTCATGACTAATAAACTACCTGTATGAGAGCATTGAGTCATATCCTCTGTAAGGCTCTGCAAGACAAGAGGTTGTTTGCTTCATAGCAGCTGCCATGTAGCCAGCACAAAATAGAACAGAGTTGTCATCTTAACTGCCACCAGAATAACTTTTTTTGATGTGCTGAAGGTGTCAGCACAGCTGCATTTAGGTGAAAAGTAATAGAATGTGTCATGGAAGACAAGACTGGATGAAATTACTTTATTTAAAACTTATGAAAATATGAAAGGTAGCTTCAAAGCTGTTCATTCTTTACAAAGAGAGAACAGTCTGCTCTCATCAAAACTTTCATAGGCTCAGTCACAACTTCTAGGCTATTGGGCAGGTTCTAGCAAAAGTTATGTCTTTTTCTTTAATGTATGACCTGTGCAGATCCAGTTTTCTAGGGAATTCATGGTGGCATGGCTGATTTAGTGGCTTTTGGCCTTGTGGCATTGGCAGTGAGATATAAACACTGCTTAGGCAGACTTCAAATACATCTTTGTATCCCAGTTTTCAGCATTTGTGTCTCAAACTGTTACGTATTTTTTGTTTTGTTTTTCTTGCCACTGGCTAGGGAACCTGAACTCTTCCAGTGACAGCTGTGTCCGCTGGAGGTTGCTGGCTACACCTGCAGAGATACTTACATAGAGGGGCAGGAACTCAACATTGTGTCAAAGTCTCATCAGTACTTCAAGAGAAATACCTCTGTCAGGAAAATCAGATATTTATCCCAATTTTATGCACTCCAAGAGAGTCCCTGGAGAGGGAATGAAAGTTTGCAAGACTGCAACTATACTTGATTTGCTTTCATTATCTACAAGAGCACAGTTTTTCAGAACAACCAAACACCAGCTACGTAATAGCCAATGGTGAAGGTTCTTAGGGCATCCTCTGAATTATTACTTATCCTTCAATGTCCCAGTCTCTTTCTACAACACTGTGCTTTTGATCAAAGAAGTAGCATACTAGTATAGAAACAGTTCCAGGAGCTTACTGAAAGTGCCATATTTTTGACAGCTTTAATAGAATGTTCATGCGTTACTTATCTATGCAGTTGCTTTACTCAAAGGTTTTTATTGCTGCAGCTTGCAGAAGTAATGATTGTTTAAAACTGTGCCAAGTATGTTTGAATTAACTACTTCTCTAAGGAATCCATTCTGTAGTTATACAAAAGAACTGAACTTTCCCCTAATACCTCAATAAGAAAAATTGCTATTTCTCTACTTATTACCCAGCTGTAAGGTGCTAAAGATGTTATTTGCAAGTTTATGTATAACTCTTGCCTTTAGGAAAATTTTCCCTTCTTTCCTCTGTTACACAGCTGAGAAGCATGGAAAAAATGAAGAATACATTTGGTATCCATTCACTGCTACTCGGATATTCATTTTGTAACATGCGATATTACTTCTCAAGGTTTAGCATTCATCAAACTAGAAAGAGTGGTTATAAATATGCTTTACTGAGTATTTATTATCTTATGGATGGATTTCATATGCATAGATGCATATGCAATATGGCTATGTATGAATTATGCTGAAATATAAATGCCCTGGTATTTGTTCAGATACTTAAAAATCCAAGAAAATTCATGTATTCCTGTTAATATTATTTCATCTCTTTCTATACCTTACAGTAGATTTTTCGCTTGATGTTGTTCCATGTTGTGAAAACAGCATATATTGCTTAGGCAGCTACTGTAGGAATCATCTACATGTGGCTCAAACAATGACTGTCCTATCTAAGTGCTAAATAGGAAATGATTGTAACCTAGTGGGTGAGGTTGACCCAGGCTGGATGCCAGGAACCCACCAAAGCTGCTCTATCCCCCTCTCAGAAAATACAGTGAAGCACCCATGGGTCAAGGTCTGGGGAGACATCACGCACCAGTTACTGTCACAGGCAAAACAGACTTGGCTTGGGGAAATAATTTTAATTTATTTCCAATCAAATCAGAACAGGATAAGGATTAATGAAGCCTGAATCCTGTAACACTTTTCCCCATCCCTCCCTTCATCCTGAGGTCAACTTAACCTCTGATTTCTCTACCTACTGCTGCCCCAGTGGCAGAGGGGGGTAGGTAATGGGGGTTGTGGTCAACTCATAACACATTGCTTCTGCTGCTCCTGCACACTCTTCCCCTGCCTCCAGCATGGAGTCCCTCGAATTTGAGACACTCCTTCAGGAGCAGCCAGCTCCAGCATGGGTCCCCTATAGAATCACAAGTCCTAGCAGCAAACCCGCTCCAGGCTGGGCTCCTTTCTCCATGGTTCCTGCCAAGAACCTGCTCCAGCATGGACTTTCTGTGGGGTCATAGCCTCCCCTCACCTGGGGTCCTCCAAGGGCTGCTCCACCATGGATCTCCATGGACTGCAGGGGGACAGCCTGTCACCACAGGCTGCGGGAGAATTGCAGCTCCAACACCTTGAGCATCTCCTCCACCTCCTTTTCCACTGGCCTCAGTGTCAGGGTTGTTTCTCTCACTCCTCTCTCTGCCTGCAGTTGCTGCTGCAGTTTTTCTACTCCTTCTTAAATCAGTTATCCCAAAGGTGCTATCCCCATGGCTGATGGGCTTGGCCTTGACCAGCAGTGGGTCCTTCTTGAAGCTGGCTGGCATGGCAGACAAGGGAGAAGCTTCTAGTGGCTTTTCATGGAGCCACACCTGCAGCCCCTGCTACTGGTGGCCACTGCTACCAAAACCTTGACACACAAACCCAAGACACCAAATTAAGCTGTATTTTGCTAGAAGTCAATTTTAGTCAATTCAGTGTTGGCCTCTGGTCTTTAATTTATTTATTCATGTTTTTCCAAGATATTACACATCAGAGATTCCCTCCATGTGCCATCTGTTGCCTTGCAATTGGGAATGGTAGAATAATTTTCTGAAGAATTGCTGACAAGATGTGGCAGGGGAACAGTAATCCATAAGAACAAGATTTCTCATTAAAGTCACTCAGCTCATCTGTGATACAGTAAGCTCTTGATTTACACTGGTCACCTCTGGAGCAGGGAGGACATTGACTGCTAAGTTACATTTTTTATTGCACAGGCTTATAGTGAGGTTCTTGACAGTAACTGGGATTGCTGTCAGATCAGTTTTCATGGCACAGGCACACTTATCTAAGTGAGATTATTCTAGTTAGACACTTTATCATAATAACAGATGTCATCATAGATGCCTCTTGACCTTAGTTACTTCAGGATGTCTTAATGTTGGTTGGCTGTTGTCATATCATTCCTTGGGCTGTTGCTAGGAAGAGCAGGTGGACTGCACAGGATCTCTCATGAATTATAGCAGATTTCTTTTATGGCCTCTTAGATTTCTTTTCTGTGTCTGCCTGCTGGTCTCCTCTCGTGAACAGAACCTTAGTGCAGATCACTGCTTCTGCTCTTGCTGAGCAGCCAGTTGATGACATACTGGCACAGCTGGATGTGTGAGCCAGCAGATAATAGTTGCAAGCAGACAAAGGAAATTGCTCTAGGACAATTTAAAAATTAACTATCTGCATTAGAAGCTTGGGTGGGGTGAAGAGGGTAAGGAATAATATGATAGAAATGAGAGACAGAGTCACACAGCTGGTGGTCAGAAGGGGTGTTGCAGGTCACTTAGTCTGGCTCCTTGCTTAAAGCAGCACCCTGGAGGCCTCAGACCACAGGGGAGCATACATGGAAGTATACCTGGACTAAAGCAGGAAATGGAGCTGTCCTCTTCCACCTGCAGAACCAGGCCTTTCCACAGTATAATGAAATCTACTTTTAAGTGATAGTCAGCTCTTCCCCACCCCTCTATTTCTGTACATTATTTCACAATAAATGCCACCTGTCTTTTCAAGAGGGTCCTCAAATATTTGAAAGCACAAAGTTAAGCCTCTCTGTAATGTGAAAAAAGAGAAGAATCCTATACATTGTGAAAACAAGAAAGAAGAATCCATGATTATTGCGTAAATCATCAGCTGGAATAAAGGACTTATTTTTCCTTTTCTGATAAACGGCAGCTCCTATGCTGTTTGTTTTTATTCTAAGTGAATAAGGAGCCTTGGGGTAAAGATTTTTTCCTATCTTACACAAATCTGAGTAAAGAAGTGTAAAAGCTCATCAGCTTTAAAGCAGAATCATGTTTAGTCTTGAGCTGCTAGTATTGTCAGGTGAATTTCAGAATGTAGGTCTGTGTGCCTTCTGGCTTAGCCACTGTTAACAGGAGAAAAATGAAAAATCTAAAGTTGGAATTCTATCCCAAGTCCTGAAGAGACTTGAAGATGTGCTTAGTTTCATATAGAAATGTAGTAAAATGACCTCAGGACATTATTTTAGCTGAATTCATGTATTTGGAGTAGCTCTACCCTAATTATCCATGCAAAAATTAGGTAATGGGGGGCTACACAAGTTTTAACAAGAATGACTGTCTGCTTAAGTTAAGACGGTCTGTCTTACCTGGCAAATCTGAAAAATAGAAGATTTTTCATAATGTTTCGCTCCAAAGTTTGCTTTTAAAGTTGGTTATATTATCCCTTCCTTCTTGAAAAAGCTTCAAGGAAAGTGTGAAAATACATCTGGAAACTATTAAGAAAAGGAAGATCACAGCACAAAGTAGAATACCTAACCAGAATACCTGTTTGGTAGAAAAGAGGGTACACACCTTAAAGCAATGAGACCCCCAGCTCTGTCATGAGGTGGTAGATGTACTGACTCATGTTAGGGTGTTCTTCTTTCCATCCTGGCATGCAGATTTGTTTTGGTTTTATTGCAAACCCTCTAGCTGGGATCCTCTGGAAAACAGGAGCCTGGAGGGTACAGCATGATTGGCTTGAAAGATTATTTTGTTGTGACTGCTAAACCAGCTGCATTCTTCCACTAGCTCACCATGTCAGGTTCACATAAGCATGCTCCAGTGCCTAACCACACTTGTAAGATGGTAAATTCAGCCAAGCATCTCTTCACTCCTTAAGGGCTGAGAGAAAGAGTGTGAATGACAGACTGTAGAGGAAGAGACTAGCTGATCACACAAAGCCAGACTGACTGCTGAGTTGAGTCACTTAGAACCCCTTAGAACCATCCTAATGATTCAATAAGGCAAATAATGTTAAATGAAAGATTCTATAGTAGTCACCTCAATAGCCTTTTCTCAAAAATATGAAACATTAGAGCAAAATGTGTTTGGTTTTGTAACTCTAAGTAGTCCCCAATGAAGCAACTTGAGAAAATGTTCCCATAGAAAGTTTTATGCTTCACCTGTCCAGCATGGTGCTGCTGCTTTTTGCTGGCTCTCCCTCCTATGTACCCATATGTGTGACCTCTCTCTGGAATCTCTGCTCTCAGTTTTCCAGAATACAAACTCATTGGATTGAGATCCCTAACTCTCTCACAAGACAATAATACAAAAATCTGAGTCAGCCCAATGACTTCACTTGGATAACACAATGTAAACAGAAATACGGGGTTTTTTTTGGCTGAAATATTGCCAAGAATCATTAGAGTCAGTGCACAGACAATTGAATATACTGTTAACATGTAGCTTGGAAGATTGGTAATGTTTTGAACAAAAAAATACGTAAAACATTTAAGATATTGTAAATGAAGATGAAAGATGTGTGGTTTAACTTGAAAGCTATAGGGGTAAAACTGTAATGAAGGTAATGTGTCTAAAGAACAGATTAATCAAATGATTTTTGCCAACTGTTGACTTTTTTTCAGAAACAAAATGTATAACTACCTATTTGCAAATAGGAAATTCCAACTCACCCATAAATGCTGTTTGTGTAAATTACATATGAGTTGTTCAAAATCAAATTCTTCCTGTGTTCACTTGCTTTTTGCAATACTAAGTATTTTCAGTGAGTCTGCTAAGGAAGCCTCCAGCCTGAAAGGATATATGAATTTTAACTCACAATTGTGAAATAAGAATAAGTTAAAAACTATCTTCAGGGTTTTTTTCATCATGAATATAATGTGAAAATTTAATACTTATGTGATCACAGCTACGTGGATATTTGCAAGTTACATAAGGTCTCAGAAGTCTTGAAATCATCATACATGTGAAATTTTAAGAATAAAACAGTGGTCATTGACAGTATATTTATCATCATGGATCCTTTTGCTATTTCTTACTTGTCTTGCATAGGCAATGACAAGGCTGAGAAGAGCAGTTGGTGATTTCTCTTCATCTCTGTACCTGGGCCTCTCATCATGACAGGATCCTTTTCTAAACAGAAAGAGGGAAAGCTACTGCTGTTACAAAATATGCTCATTAAATCAGACTGATGCTTTCATTCAGAAAATATTTGCATCTGTTTGGATGTTTTTCTTGATGTATTTTTTCTCTCTGTGTTGGTGGCTGCATACACTTAAATACATGCGAAGCTTAAATGCACTGAGGGAAAGCCCTCAAAATGCAAATCTTACACTTTTTGAAGCTAGATGTTAGTCTCATATTTGACAGTGAATATTTAGATGTACAGCCCAAAGGAACACATTCCCTTTGCCTTTTGTCTTAATAAACGTGGTCCTCATCCTATGATTTGTGATGATTATCAAATTATAGGACAAATGTCTGCATTCTGAAAATATGCTGAATAGCCGATGCAAGAAAAAAGCAGTTTTGAAGAGATTTGCAACTGAAAGGTCACCTGACAGTATGGTAACATGTTTAATGAACCCAGAGTAAGCTAGTTTAACATGCTTTTCAGGGATTCAGATAAAAGGCCTAGAGTTCCTCTGTACCTGGTATCATGGCACTGTGTTTGGAGGCCTTTTAAAACAGACAAAGCCCAAGCATTGTTAAGGCAAAACTGCCCCATCCTGATGCTCTTCACAAAGATAACTTAGAGGGTTGCATCAAAAATTGATACAGACTAGAACAAGTGTTTAAGGTTTATGTAGAAAGCTTTACCTCATACCAAGCATGTACAATGACAAATATATTATGGCATCATCATATTAGCATATCTAGGAGTTTGGACTTTGATAGGTGCTGGAGAGAAGGACTCTGGCAATTTATCACCTACACAGCAGAAGGATTCTGAATGTTACCTTTGGCACTTGCTAAAGCATTGACTGCCTCCCACTTTGATAGCCCAAGCAAGAGAGAAGGTGTTTCATGCTGCAGCTTCCCTTAGATTCTCCCAGTCTTTCAGTTTACAGCTAGGAGACTTAAAGGGAGTCACTGTTTCCTTTTACCAGGACATACCTCCAAGAGACTGATAATGTCTTTCTCAGGTACTTTTTCCTCAAATAATTTTCTCACATGTGTGGGGCAGAAAATGTCTTGCAAAATAATAGAATAGGAAAAGACTTTGTCACAAGCACAGGCTAAATACATGTTATTCACTGAAGTTCTTGTCCCAAGGAGAGACTTTTGTTTGAAATGTATCTCCTTAGACTGATCTTCCCAGACATCATTACGAGTGTTTCCTTATCAGACAGGCACCTTGTACTGGTTTGATATTGGATATGGGGAGTGGGATTACTTACACTTTGCATAAAGCAACTACAGCTATTTGCTGAGACCAGTGCTGTTGTCTTTACTCATTGGCCTCTTGTTGTCAGCCCCAATTAAACTCTTGCAGAAACACTCCATAGAAATTAATCTACTCTCAAATATTAAGAGAGAAGTAATATGGCTGAGGCAGAATGTTTTAATTTATTGCAAACAAATCTTTCAGAAATCAAAACTTTGTACAGCCATGAAACACACAGAAAAAAAGGTAAAGAATTCACACCTCCTTAAAATCCTACTTTACATTATATTTTCTATACTTAGCCAAAGAACTATTGGTAGCTTCTGATGGGTTTTCAGAAGAACAATAGATAAAAATTTGAATTAACAACCATGGTCCAAATGATACCACGTAAATTATTTGCAGTTTGAGCACTGTAGAACTTTCTGTATAATTTCTGCATTTTCTTCTTAGTTGTTCCACTGGGTGGCACAACTTCTACATTGCCTTTTTCAAAGATATCACTCAATATTTGAATATGTTAGATTATTTTACTGTATTATTTTGTGTTGACAGCTGCAGCCTTGAGTTCTGATCACATTGCCAAGCCAGATGAAATAGGGAATTAAAGTAATTGGGAGGCAATTGCTACTGTACTATCTTCAATCCACGACATAACCTACACCCTTCATCCTCTCTTTCTCTTCCCCCTTCCCCAACCCCCCCCTCCCCCCCCCTTCCAAATT
>WEIU01014319.1:1559141-1575916 GCA_013389925.1 Aegithalos caudatus
AAAAAAAAAAAAAAGGCAAAGAGGAACTGGTGCTGAATTATTTTAATTCAAGTTACATTTTATATTTGCTTAGAAATTTAAATGTGTCTTTAGCTTTCCCAGATTAGATAACATATATGAAGCAGATATTTATGAGAAAGCTGACTGGAATAGAAATTTTTAGCATCTTTTATAGTAAGTGTGGGGTTTTTTTTGTCCTAAATAAATTATGGCATTTTTAGTATAAATAAGGAGACTATTTTTTAGAAAATCATGTTTCCAGTAAGAAAGTCTCAAAGTACAGTTTTGATTTCCTTTTACAGAAAAAAAAAAAATTGCCACAAATGTGAATTATCTTGGCAAAGAACTTTGTTTTCTTAATTGTATTTAATATTAGTGTTGCTCCTGCAGTTCCAATTACACTGATGTATCCTGATGCAGTGTCTGTTAATCAATGTCCTTGCTAGCTCTTTCATTATTAGTTCCCAGTTGTGCTGCAGCTCCTGCTGAAGAGCTGGGTCTCTGGAGGGCTTGCACTTGGTTAGGTTGCCCTTGCAGATGCCAGGCAGAAATGTGTCTCTGTGAGGGCTCTGAGAAATGACAGAAATGAAGCTGTTAGGACACGTGTGTCTGGGCAGTGGTGAATGATTAAAGGGTGACAAGGGGTGGGTCAGATGACACCCTAACTCATAATGCATGTCTGGAACAGGAGTGTGCCTGGGCTGCCAAGGGATTGTGAATAGAAGAGTATTTCCCCTGTGAGCACTCCAAGGCTGTAGATACTCTGGACAACCTTGTTCTTCTCTTGAAAGCAAGACCTGCAACAGGCAGAAACAAGGATGTGTGTTTGAAAGGGGAGGTTCTGTATGAATGAGAACCTGCAGGTAACATGAGAGTCCTCTTGCTGGGCACTGACAGAGGAAAACAGGAGATAAAGTTGCTTGCCACATGTTTTCTCTGCTCTATTCCTTTCTGGTTTTCCTCTCTTATTCTTTTCTCAGAGAGAACAGAGCTTCTCATACCCTTTGTTTTTCAAAATACATTTTTCCTGCTGAGAAATACCAACTGTGAACATGATTGTACCAGTAAAATCCCCTTTTAGTCACAGTTTTTTACTATGTTTATGGAAAAGATGAAAACTATGCTGGCCAAAACACTCTTTCCAAGGAGAAGTGTGTCTCTACGAACTGATCTTCTGAGCACTACCTGCAGCTTAGTTTCTTCCTTTAGAACCTCTGTTGGTTTGGAAAGGAGGATCAGGCTTTTGCTCAGTGCATACAGCAATCCCAATGACTGTAACTTGGAACTTTCTTCTACTCCTAGGAAAATGAAACATTTTGCACTATTTACTACACACGACATTTTCTTTATGAACTATTATCTAAAAATAGCACATATCCAACAGAACAGTAATGAATGCTCATAAAACAAAGTGAGAGTTCATGATTATTTGTGGCTTCTCATTAGGGTGTGAATCAAATCCTTTAAACCCTAAATTGTTGATTTTTTCTTCAAGCTGTTTCTCCAGCTCTGATACTCACATGCTTATCTAGATACATAATTACCTTCAGCATAAGAAGGACTTCAAATAGAGCAGTGCTGTGAAAACTGGGTTGTCTGGTTCCTTTTAAATGCTTGCCTACTGCTAAGCACAGACAGTGTGAGCTTCTTCTTTCAGATTTTAACTTTACTTTGAGTTGCACAGGTGGCTTTAGTATTAGTAGTGACAAAGAAAAACAGTAGATTATTAAAAATATTTTTAAAGAGAACACTGCACAACATCAAACTCTGTTTAAGAATAGTTAGTGAAGTGCTTTTGGTGCCTAGTTCCAGGTATGCAATATTCAATAACAGAATTTCTATCAGTTACAGAGGAAGGAGCAAGTAATGGAAATTCCATACAATTAAGAACAACTGTTTTTAAAGAACTTTCTGCAATGAACTGAACTGTTGGCTTATGCTCTTTGGCTGTTCTAGTGTCATCTCTAAGGAAGGAGGGTTCAGGGTACAGGAATGTCTGTCATGAAAAGTGACACTTTAGGGTATTTTGGGTATGTTATGTCTATAGGGTATGTCTGGTTTGCTGTAAAATGTAGAAATTTCTGCTGTTTTCTTACTAATACTCTTGTTCTTTAGGCCATCTTCAAAGCTAATTTTATCTATATCAGTCTTTGATGGAAAACATTTCCAACCAGAAAGTTTATTTCTCTGCAGCAATAGAAGGCACATAAATAAGTGAAATTATAAAAGCAAAGATACAGAAGGCACATGGTAAACCTTGAAATAAATCCAGCCACTGTTGCAGCAAACCGGTGGTATTTAGATGTCTTATCTGCTGTATTATCCTGTTGAAGGCTTTTAATGCCTGCAGCTTTGCAAAGTACAAAGTGAAGACAAAAACAGGACTGTGGCAAAAAGTCCAGCAAACAAACAGAGGTGGTTAATGCCAGCCATAAAGGATAAGGAATATGGAAGTTGTAGTGATTCAGGCCATATAAGGACTTGCAGACAGAGATACAGAGAAGAACTTTACAAATGTCAAGTAGCAGAATGTACTGAAGAGAAAATAAGCTTTTCTTCATTTTGAATGATAGATTTGATGTCAATGGCACCAGAAGAGCAGAACCATTTAGCTTTTCCTGTATAGGTGTTTTTACTGCTTTTAATTAGGAATATAAATAAAAGAAGTAGAGGTGTTGAGAAAAGTGACTGACATTGCAAGATGTCTGCTTAACTGCCTGGAGAGAACTTCTGAAACCAATATTTGAAGGAACAAGAGGCACCTTTGTTAAGGTATATATAATTTTACTTGAAATGTATTTTTTAAATGAATGGTATTTCCACAGTACTCACATTGGCTTGTGATTACTACCAGAGGTAAAGAAACTCCAGACTGCTGAAGGACACAAGCAGTGAAGGAAAAATACTAGACTGTAAACCAGTCTCTAGAGGAATAGACCATAAATGAAGTGGGACAAAACTCAAAAAATTTTTGCTGGAGAAAACTGCTTTAGTCTTGCATTTAGTCATGTAATTGGTGCTATATGTGGATTCAATGATTTTGCTGTACAGATCTGCTTGCAAAATGGGGAAGAGAATGATCTAATGCATGTCTTTTATTTCCACATGTTCCCATCAGTTTAACTACCCCATAACTCGCAGAAACATTTTCTCCAGCACTGTTCCCTGGTGGCACAAGACACATGACTTTAAATGTACCAAAGACTATCTCTTTGTATCAGTATATTAGGTAAACCTGATACTTTATTTAAAGAAAGAAATGTGTGGATGAAAGAAGCATGAATTCAAGATGTTAAGGTTAATAGGTCACAATCTAACCTAAATAAAACTCTCAATGAGAATTTAGCCTGGGCAAGGACTGTGGGATTTAGCCTTAAGAGAATTAACAAGGTACATCAGGTCTCGTCACTGTTCTGATTGCCAGAAGCCTGTCTGGACAGTGTCCAGAAATACATTCTCAATCACAGCAGATTAAAGCAGCTAATGCAGGAAATGATGTGTGCTGTTCTACATTGTCTGTTCTGTTATCTGGACAGGTACAGTAATAATCATACAAAGAAAATAGGGGGGAAAATACTGAACTATTTTAATCAGCTGACATTTTCTTCATATACTTCTTTTCTGCAAAAGTAATTATTTTCAAGTAATTGTTAGCTGAGTTTTAAAAATCCCATTATAGTTCTTTCTTCACCTTGGGAATCCTTTTTGATTTTTTAAAGCTGTTGTGGATCCCTCCCACTTTAAAAAAAAAAACCTCATAAAATGTTTACAAGTCTTGTTTATATTCCCGTAACATTTTTCATTATGCTGTGACAGCTTCACTGAAAAATTATTTTAATTATCTCAAAATGAATCGCACAAAGAGGGAATATGAAAATATAAATCTTATGTCTCACTGTACTTTAATTGCTTCAGCTAATGAAAGAGGCATGAGATATCTACACAATGTGAAAGCTAAATTGCATGAACAATATAACCAGTGTTTGAAATGTGCTGAATTCATAGTACTCACTCTGCTTCAGTGGGAAGACATGGGGACTGTACCTGCTTTGCAGTGCTTGTTTTCTGCTTCTGGTATGGCAAACTGATTTCAATGGGAAATGGTGTTGAAAACACGTAATAATTATCTCTTCTGTTCTCTAGGTCAGCAGCATGGAGACATTAATGAACAACACAAAGTAAATTTATGTTCCAGAAGCTGTGGGTCCTCTCCTGAAACCTGTCAGTTCAGTAATGTGAGTAGTTCTTATGCAGCTGTAATGTGCAACAATGCTTGTATATGGCATTAAATCACATTCATAAAATGTCCATTGATTATAGCAAGCAACCTAATCCTACAAAAAATTTGACAAAGCAAGATAAAAATGGGCACCAGGAGGCAATAGAATGATTTTAAGTATATACACACATAACAGATCAAATCTGTAGGTCTAATTAATTATTGTTTGTTCCCTTAGGAGAAATTTTTGCCTCGTCAGATCCTAACCTTGTGATCTTTGATCCAAGGCATTGCACACAGGCATTTTATTTTTACAGACTTCTGAACTTTCAGCTGTTAGAAGCTTTTTGTTGAAGGTGATGAATTTTACAAAGAACAAGAGTATGACAGGTAAGCAGTGTTCGAACCATTACTTTGTCAGTGACTCTTCCACCAATATCATGCAGGAATGCTGCAAGGTTATTAGCCAACAAATCTCTCCTCTGTAGCCTAAAAATATCTCCCAATTGGGTGCCTCAGTGAAATGTCATGTGTTATAAATGGCAAAGCTGATTTCCAACTTACAGGGATAGTGAAGAAGGACTGCAGGAGCTTTGATATTTAGCAGAAAGGTAACGGACATGTTGCCACACACGTAGCCAGCCCTAAGTAATTGTCTTCCTCCCTTAGATCAGATGCTTCTTATCTTATGATAATGTCATAAGTCAACATCCTGCCATTGCTCACCATGGTCTTTAAAGGGTTGGGGAAGGTGTGGGGGGGTATTTTTCTGGGTTTTTTTAGTGTTGGGATAATAGTCTTTAATAATATTTCAGTCTCAGAGGGTTTTCCTTTGGTTCAATTGTAAATCTGTGTGATTAGTAGCAGGCATTAAGAGAACACGCTGACTCAGGAAATTAGTAATGATTAGGAGAGGCTTTCTCTTAGGTCAGATCAGCAGTGACAGGACATTTTCCATCTGATGGCTGATTTAGGGTCATACAGCTGGGAATACTTTGGACTTGTGTAGCACATCGCCTCTGCCACTAGGAAGCTTTATGTGCTGTGTTTCCTACAGTAACAGTTTTATCCAGTGTAGCAGTGGGCCAGATTTGTCAGTAGTGTACATCAGGGTAATACAACATTCTCTTCTGCCAGCAGTTCTTCTGATTGCCTATGTCTCTAATACCATGACACTGAGTCATTGAGCCAAAAACTGGCAGACTTTTTCTGGAAAAGCTAATTTATGTGTTGTTCATGGTAGAAAAAATGTGGACATTTGTAATAAATATTCTCTGTCACATCCAATAAAAACATGCAAGACAATCTTAATTTCTCACTGTACCTAATCAAGCAAGATGCACTATGTAACCAGGATATAAAGTGTGTTCATACCCATATATGTTATTTATAACAGTTAAATATTTTTCTCCCAAGAATGTCTTTTCTAGTTCAGATTTTTTATCTCTACTTCCCACCTTGCACTCCAGCATTCTGTCCCTTTACTGTATTGCCTTAACCAGAGTGATAATCTGGCTATTTGTCCATGTGAACCCCCTTGCTACAGGAAGCCCCATCAGCTTCCTCTCTTCCATGGTTACTTCCCTTGAGAAGTAACCTCTCATGTGGTATTGAAGCAATGCTTAGACTGCTAATGAATCTTCTGGATATTTTGTTGATTTCATTTAAATTTCAAGTACTTGAAATACAGAGTTCATATATAGTCAAATGAACAGGCAGTAATTTCAGGAGTTATGTTGCAGACAACAGTAACACATACATGCCAGATAACCAGCTGATTTTACAATCTCATTCAATGAATATGAGTAGATTTTCTTTAATTGAATATCTACCTTGTAAATTTGTTTCAAGCTATTGATTCACCTAAGGAATATCCCACCAGTGAGCAGCAACTTCTGTATTCTCCTTTCTAAATATTTAAACTAGCTAGATATTATTTTCTGTACATCAAACATTTCAGGGCTTTATAGTCTTTCTAGGCTGTAGCTTGGAACAAATAGTTTAGAATTTGTTATTGTGTGCTCTTGCTGTTAATTCTGTTTCACTATAATTGATGTGTTTATTTAGCTCCCTCCAGTGACTTGATGAGCAAATAAGTCCATGGTGTGCTATCATTCTAGATATTGCTAAACAAGTTACCACAAAAGACAAGATCAGTTCTTTAAGATGATATTATATGTAGCATTCTGCAGCATGATGACTGAATACTATCTGCTAAACCCATTTTAGAATATAATAAACAGAGCATCTAAGGTTTACCATATAATTCTACTATTATTTATTATCAATACTTTTTTTATCCTTGGCAGAATTAATGACTGAATTTCAAAATTAGATGGGAGTGGAGAAGCTCCCCACTTCTAAAAGAGGATTAGTAGTTGTAGGAGAAAAAGGAGGAGATTCAGAATCTGAATTCATTTTATGAGCTGTATTGAAGATGCTCCTTCCATCTTTGTAATGTTATGCAGAAAAACACTAGCTATGGAAACAGAAAGTATTATGAACTGTATCCTGAGGAAAATCTGTGTGCTTTTACTAATGTTAGGCAGAACAAATTTTACTGACCTGGGGTCCATTTGTGAAAATGGTGCCATTATGAGAGATATATTGGAAGAACAAAAAATGCAGTTGTTTATGAGCTAAATTGAATCAGGAATGCTCTTGGAGCTGAAAAGCTATGGAAAAGCCTGTGCAGACAAATTGCAGCCGTACCCATAATAGGAACAGGCAAAAATGACAGTATAAAGAAAACTGATTAGATTCTCAGAGAGAACTTCTAGTCCCATTGAAGCAAATGGAAATTTTGCAGCTGATTTCAGCTGTACTACAAATTTAATATGTGAGGATGAAGCTTTGGGAGCATTTCTTTAGGTTTGTGTCTCCCTCACTGAAAGTACATCCTTAATGACTTTAATTTTAGAGGATTGTGCTTTCAGTGTGAAAAAAGGGTTTGTGTTTTTTAAAAATTTCTTAATAACCCATCTCAATTCCTTAGGTCCTTAGGTCAGTAAAACAAAACCAAACCAAACTCAAACAAAAAGTACCCTGATTGACTTCCTGTAGAATTTTGCAGGTCCCCCTCAGGACTAAGTTATCACTGTATTAGGCCAAAACCCTTGTAACATAGTGCCAGTCCAAAGAATTCAGAGAATATGAGAAGTTAGTGTAATACTTCATGAACTGAAGTCAGTCTAAAGGCAATGACAGGAATTGAAATTCTGGCTAAGGCTGTTAGAGTCCAATTTTTAAGAAAAATAAAGGGGAAAAAAATCACAAATCCATGAATTTTTATTTTTTTTTCTTCTTTATTTCTCTTTTATACACTTTGCTTTTCTCCTCTGCCTTACAACTTCCTGCATCTTCAGTGAAAAAAAAACAATGAAAGCAGAAAAAAAGAATGAGGAGGAGAGGAATAATGAGAAAACAAATTTATTTATTATCTTGAAATGATAAGAAGATGCCAAAATTTCTAAAAAACAGAAATCATGTTTCCACAGGGATATAACCTATGGAAAAAGAGTTTTAAACAACTGCAGTGCACAGAGGTTGATCTACACCTGATGTGTACAGCTGTAGAGCTTGTGCATTCATAGTACAGAGTACAGTGACACAGGAGGCAGAACAAGGTCTATTCCCTGACCACCTAGAAAGATGCTTTTCCTGCTTTTTTTTATAATTTACAAATATCAAAGCCAGTTTTAGAAAGTGGGAAAAATCTAGTAATCAGCTTTTACAAAAAATATGAACTTTCTTGTAGAGATTCAGTAAAATAAATTTGAACAACCAATTGTCAGGAAATATATAGTGTCTTGACGTCTTGGGACTGGATATTTGTTTTTTAAAAGTGCTTAATGGTCACATTTTACTGATCTTCCATACTAGGAATTTTATAGTATAAATTATTTCCTTATGAGCCCCATGATTTTTCAGTGTGCAATATTGTATTCCTCTTACAACTGTCAGTGAAAGAATATGACCATTCCATGAACCTTAACCCATTCAGTGTGAATTTTTGTCTGCTCTTGCATAGGGGAATTTGTGTGTATATTTGTGTCTATAAAGTGTGTCTGTGTCTATAAAGTGTGACATCTAGTTCTGCTGGAAATATACTCATTCATCATTTCGCTGTAATTGCAAAGGACCTCCATAGTTTTACCTGGAGGGAAACACTTTCTATCATTTTGATGTTTTTAATGCAATCTGTAATAAATTAAGCAGGAAAAGCTGAGTCAGAAAGGTTGGCTTTGTTGGCTTTGTGCTGTGCTGTGTTCACAAGAGCACTGCTCATTCATAACTCTGGTTCCAGAGGGAATGTTGTTCTGTGCCATTGTTCCAGTGCTGGGGAGTCACTGCCATGCTCAGGATATCTTGGAGCTTCAAGCTCCCTGCAGGTGCTATTCCTGGCAGCTCAGTCCTTCCTTCAGCTGTACAAGCCCATGGCAGCCACTATTAGTGTGACCTTGACGTCTCTTCTGCCCCTTAGAGGGATACTGGGGACCTCTTTCTCCTTTTCTGGCTCCTTCTTTTCTCCTCTCAATGTAATTGTTCAGGCAGGACAGAGCTGATGCTGGGCATTGTACTTGTGCACTCAATATCAGGCCAGGGCCACAGAGGGCTTGGGAGCCCAGAGTTCAAGGGCATGGCTCTAATCCATGAGGCACAAGTCTGGAAATCAGATCAGTGATGAAGTAGTGCTTCACCTTGTGCCTCAAGAAGGGAACTGTTGTCTTCTGTACTAGTTCACACTGAATCCCCAGGACAGGTGGTCTTATTCCTGCTGAGAATGAGGAACTTCACAGCAAACTTTGTGGGCAGGAGCACCCCATTATGTATAGCCAGGGCTATGATGGGTCAGATGATGAGAGAGCATAATCTTTTCATCAGCAAGTGAAGAAAAATAAAAATGAGTCTCCAATCTGTAGACCAAACTACATCTGTGTAAAAACAGCATAAATGCTTTAGTTCATTTGGCCAGTGAGGCAGAAGAATTGTTTATACTGGAGTTGTTACAGATAAGAGTTTAGGTTTGGGTTTTTTTTTTTTAAGGCTGTCAAATCAGAAATGTCACCCATCTGGAGTATTAAATTTTGATCACTGAGTCAGAATCCTGGAGTCCTTTTGCTAGGTCCTCTGAAATTAGAGTGTTGCTCTGTTGCTAGGCTAGGTCTCTCTGAGTTTCTGCTTTTATGTTATAGTTTGCTCATGATTAATAAGATATTATCTCTCTTTCTGGGCAGAAATGAACAGATGGGGGAATCAACTGATCTGATTAACTCTGTGTGTACACATACTCAGTCAACAAATACTCACAAAAGTAGGAAGGATCATGCTCAGATGTTACCTATTTAAAAATATTACACAATCACATATTATCTATACAGCCAAAGGGGTGGATTGACTAAGGAATGTTTATTATTGTATGCATTATTTATCTGCTTTTTCATTCACAACAGGTTTAATTTAAAAAATGCAATTTTTCTAAATATTTATTCAGGATGGCATTATTAAATGTAAATGTGGCATTTTGCATAATGTCAGTGTTAACGTTTTGGATTAAGATTTTAAAGAGAAGTAAACAAATCATGAGTATTTCTTAGGAGGCATTTATGTGCTTTTCATTTCAATAGTACCAAGTCAGCTGGCAAAACTGTGTAGGAAGTAAGTCTCTGTGACATCTAAGAAATGGCTCTGGAGCACATTCAGAGTGTCTTTGGCATGTTTAAGATTCCAAAATCCAGCAAACACCTCACATAAAGGAGTCTGAATACAACAAAAGATTAAAACCAAACCAATCCTTGGCCTATAAAGTAAACTGTATAATTATCTAGTTCACCCTATGCCACTGTGAGAGGGGAAATGTCTCACAGAGCAGAGTCCCACACCTGGAGCACACTTATCAGCCTTGGGGAGAGGGAATGACACAAGGGAGGTGAGGGAAAACAGCAGCACTGGAGGGCAGGGTTCTCACCCCTGGCTGCCAGACCAGAAATGACAGAGTCATTAATCCTGACAGCTCTCATGCAAGCAGGGGTACTTTAGGTTGGTGGCTGTGCTGAGGAAGCAGGCACAGATGGGGTTCTTTGACACAGGACTGTGTGCACAGAAAAGTACAAGGCGAGAAGATGCCTAAAATGAGACACAGTGGCTCAGTGCTATGAGAATATTGCAGCCCACTTTGAGCTCACAGGAGTTTGGCTGGATGCTCCTATCAATTTGGTAATAGGGGTCTCAACATCCAGGTTTGCCTCTAAGGTGCCTCGATGCTGGCACTGGCAGTTCTAAAGCTTGACCTTGTGGGAGCCTCAAGAACACAACACACATAGCCCTGTTGAGTATCCAGGAGTAGAAAAGGCACATGTCCAATGAAAGATAATTCCTGGGCATCACTAGGCCAGCTGTGTTTGGAGGACCACAACTGAAGGTCCTCCAAACTGTTCAGAGGGCAGTTCTGAAAATGGGATTTACACAGCCTAAACTGCCCATGATATAGTTTCCAATCTTGAACAAGAACTACCCACAACTGATTTAACACTGAGCACAGCTGGAGCCATAAAAGACATTTTGGTTATCTATTTCTAACTTCTTTGCATCAACCCTGCAGAAGGTGATTTCCCTATTGAATGACAATCAGGCTACATTGCTATTAATAGAATTGAAGAAGAACACATCTGCTCTACCCTCCCCTCTTGCTGTCAAGGCTAAGCACCTAGGAGACAGCAAATGTTTCTGTTTACTAATGGAAAAGTACCTGGACAGACCTCACTTGCCCTGGGAAGACAAAAAGTGGGCCACAGGCACTTTATAGATAAAAAAGAAAGCCTAGACAGGAGGCAAACAAAGCCAGCTATGAACCAATACAGAGGAAATAAAGGAAAAAAAATTCTGTTATCTCTACTTATCCTTATGAGTTCTAGACAAGATGAATTTTCTAGACAGCTGTCCTCTGTTCATCAGAAGGTCTCTGCAATTTTCCCAAACTCAAGCCTTCTAAGAGGACAAGAGATTCTGGGGTTGGGAACTCGCCTCTCCTGTCTAGCCTGTTTCTCTCCAGCTGCCCTCTGTACTACACAACCCTGAATTGGAAAAAACATGGTATAACAAAGACTGAATCTCATTTCATGATAAATGTGTCTTTCAGTAGGTCTTTCCAGAAGCAGCCTTCAGAGCACGCAGTTAATGAGGTCATTATCATTTGGAACAGGGAAACTGAGGCAGAATTTTGCAGCTCTTTCATATAAAGTTGTAAGCAAAATCACAGAGGCATCATTAAAATTACCAAACATAATTGCTGTTTATTCTTTGTATTGCCTGAGAGCTATAGTGATGAACAGAGCTCTGCTTGTGTCTGTGCAAACACTGTGTGATCTTACAAACACATTTTGAATGCATGGTGCACAATGATTTGATTCAAAGACAATTTAAAGCTTTCACCAGCTTCTTCAGCAGGCTTATCTAAAGGTTCCCTGACCTCCCTGGGATAGGTAGGATTGCAAGGATGTTCAGAAATTATGTGTAAAATGACAGAAAGTGTGTCATGCAGTTTCCAAAGGCTCCCATATAATGTCTCACTCAGAGAGAATATATTTTGAATTCAATGCACTGCTAGTCTTTGAGAGGGCTCAAATTAATGCCCAAAATGTCTTTTCATGAAGAGGGACCTTGTGTAAATAGTAAAAATATTTACCTGATACAGTAATTTTTGGACATTCCTAATAAAACAAATGAAGTGTAAGAATATAAATATTTTAAAATACCTTCAGAAAACAGCATCTCCTATGCAATTGTTTTATTAGTATGTAGATTCTTTTATTAGTATATTGATAAAAGTTAGTAAAATCTCAGATCTCATCTTTGTAAACTGTAATTTAGCTCTGGACAGTTCTATGGAAAACTGCTCTAACTCTGAGGCAAAATTAGATCCAATGAATTTATGAGCATCACTGTGGAACAGATTCGATACCACCTCACCTGGTGTCTCTTTATTTGGGATACCACAGTGGCATCATAGCCCTGACTTTGTAATAACTTTGATTATTACAGTAGTCAGAAAATTAATTTGCTGAAATGGGAATATTTCCTTTCTTGATGGTGCACTCAAAGTAGTTTGCTCCCAGTTTTACTGCAGCTGGCTTTGTGGAGCCACAAAGCACACAGAGATATCTCACTTGCTAAACAGGCTATGAGACATGGCTTGATATAGACTACTTGAGACCATACCTTGGAATAATTAAACACAACTGAAACTGTGCCCATACATGGTTGCTTTTGTGTCTGGAGCTGAGAACTGAACCTTTTGATGGACAACAAGGTGTGAAGGTTTTATTTACTTATCAACTCCGTGATTTGTGCGTGGTCAATCTTTTGGGCCAGGTATTATCAACATGAACTGGTTTTGACTGGATTCCTGTTGGATAAAAACCATTAGACAGACATGCCTGCAGCCAGGTATTATCAAATGCCTGGAAAGATCTTGGGGTATGGGAATGACTTCAGCCCTGTGAACTTGTGCTTGCACTTTGAAAAGGCACCTCAGCATTTTCTGCACATTGCTGTAGAACAGAACCCTTGAAATGGTTGGAATTGTGCCTGTGAGTTCAGTACAGGTCTCCTCCTCTAAATGACATGCTTTATACTCTGGAAAAACTTAACACTGTTGTAGTCAGCCTAGTGCATCCCAAAACATGTCCCTGTAAATTACAGAGTATAAAAGCTGTAATTTCACCTACTCCCCGTGGGCAAAGGGTAATTCATATATAACAGTATTTTAATGGATATCTCTTACTCTATTCCTTGGTGAGGAGGGAATAGGTAGAAAGTATCAAAGTGGCTAAATATTTCTCCTAGGATATTCACATGGATGTTTAAGTTGATTTTTCATTTGATTTAACACAAATACTTTACGGTCCCAGGGGAAATTATTTTACTTCATATTTTCAATGTTTCTGTCTTTCAAGGACTAATTTGTTATATACAGCTGTTCCAAGGTGGAGGTGAAAAAGGAATGAAAGGAGAAGAAAAAACTTGACTTCAGAAAGTTTTGAAAAAACCCCAAAACTTGTGGAGTATGAGAGGATTTAGCCAAGTCTTCTCTACTGCCCACTAGGCTAAGTTACAGCTGTTCTGCATGCTTGACTCATCTGGGAAACATTTATATTTGAATATTTTTCACAGTGTTTATAAATCTTTCTCAGAAAAAAAAATAAATTATTGCCTATGTCAAAATACCTTCATTGCAGCATCCTCAGCTCTTCAAAATATTAAATAAGAGCAGCGTCTAACTTAGTGAGAATATTACAGGGATCTTTATCAGACTTTTTGGGGTGAGAGTTGTTACCATTAGGGATTACATCACTGTTTTAGTCAAATTGTCCCAGATGTGCTGCTCATTAAGAATATGAATCTTTTTAGAAGAAGAGAAGTTATTCTTTAGAAATCATAGTGAACTGACAGATAATGATTATATCTGAATGTAAGTTTCATGTAACTTGCAGCTCCTGAAATGGAGTACAGCAGGGAAATTAAAGCAAAAAGTCCCATTTTAGTAGGCAAGAAGAAGCTGAACATTAAATCACTTACTGCTCTCACTGCAATACGGGCTGAAGACCTTGCCTTTTCTCAGTGGAGGGGGAAAAATGTGTTTAAAAAAGGTTTCATTTATCCTTTTATATCACTAATTGGAATTTGTCTAATACATACTAATGTATTAGTATGATTAGCCTAATCAGGTTTTGTAAGGATAAAGCTGAACAGATGCTTAAGAAATGAGAATTTTCTCTGCATGACAGTGAAAGACAGTCCTTAAAATCACTGGTATGTATGAGTGGTTTTGTTAGAGTTGAAATGTTGTGTAAGGGTATTAAAATTCAGAGGACTGTGCTGAGAACCCAACTCATTCAAGCCCTGCTATGATTTGCAGTATCGTGCTTACAAGCACATTTTCCTTTCTTAACGTTTACCATCTGCTAGAAATGACCCGAGAAGCCATAATTTGATGTATGCAAATTCATAGCTAAAGCACAAGATTCCCACATCTGAACATAAATATTCTTCTCAATTATGTACCATGAAGAGCTGTTCTTCAAGGAGATCCTTCAGTGACTATGCCGTGACGGTCTAGACAGATCCTTCTTTATACCAAAATCATAGTGAATGCTGAAGACTTCTAGTTAACAAGAAATACTCCTTTTTTCAGATAATTCTCTTACTCTAGTTACATATCTTATGAGAGTAACAGGTTCCACAAACAGCAAGAACTAGTTCTTTTTAAAGAACATAACTGATGAAGAACCATGTTAAATAATCTTTTGTTAGGAAGAGAAGCTGTACAGAAGTGGAAATCTTTGATGTTACTGTATTTTTAGATTCTCACAGCTATATTCCTAGAAAACATTTGTACTTCCAAGTACTTCAGAGTCAGCAGTGTGATAGTCCAGATAATATATTTCATGGAATGTATTTTAGTTGCTTGTTTACAGGCACATGCACTTATAGGTCTGAACAGAGTTTTTTAAACATGGATCATTTTTCCTTATTTTTTTCACAGTGTTTTGACCACCTTCAGATACTAGTTAAGCTTTTTGTGGATTTGAACAGAAAATAGGTAATTAAGAAGTGTATACTATAGAAATGTATAGCAGAGAAGAATGGGTGAGACCTACAAAAATTACAGTTTGTGGCTAGAAAGGGAGAGTGGGAGGGATGAGGGAAAAAAAGAAGAAAAAAAAAGAGATTTATCCTGTGAGCTACTAGCATTAAGAGAAGAAATGAATAATATCATCTGTCTGCAGAAGTTATGTGATTCATTGTTATTTTGTTGTTGTTGTTGTTACACATACAAATACTTTGCTATCTTTCCTGAGTAGGTACAAATACACATAAATGCTAGTTCTAACTTTGACATGGCTTTAATAAAAACAAAATTAAATCCAGCCTTTATGACAACATTTGGTTTTGGAATGCTGAAGAGATGAATTCCATGGGCTAAAATCATATTTTGAGAAGCAATGTGACCAAACTGAGTGAAGTGCCTTAGTAGCATTGAATGTTTGTAACCTTCAGTACGGATACATCTGGCCCTCATTGCACACAGGGCAATTAGCATAATTTGTTATTAGTGAAATCAGCGATGCCTGGGAGAGTTACAGGGGTGTTTAACACATTTCAGAATCTGAGCAGTCAATGTCGTTTATCCTTAAGGTGCTTGAAGAGTAATGAAGAAATTAGTGCACTGTGTGGAGCTATGCTTCTTTTGTACATTCTACATTTACAGCTATTAATTCCAGCTGAATTCCTGTCAGCAGATATAAAAGCAGATCTATCAGATAGAAAAAGAAATACCTCTGCAGCTATTTCAATTATGATATAGAACTCAGCAGATAATAGCCTTGATGTATTTCCTGCTTAATGAAGTAACATTCCTGTCAGATGGGTAATTGCTGCAGCAGGGCTCTGTTCAAAGACATTTCTTGTATCTGCTCTCATTCTGCTCTCACTGCTGTGATACCTCACCTTCTTGAAGTTTAGGATGCTTCTTTCCTTTTGTCAGCTGCAGTCTTAATGAGGGCAATTGCTCTGTGTTGGCCAGCACTGATTATTGGCAGCAGGTCTATAATGCAGGTATGCTCCATGTGATTCCCACTGAAGACAATGAGGCTGTAGGCAGAGAGTTTGTTGAAAACACTCACAGTTAAATGGAGCCACTGATCTTGCATAAAGTGAGATTAAAGATGTAATCTCCACTGTATTTCATGGGAGCAGTGCAGGAATCAGACAGTGGTGTAAAATACATATTAAACCAGGAATCTGAGCTTCTGAGAGCACTGACCCAGCAGAATCAGAATTTCTCTGTGATTGTCCTTGTACTAAGTACATGTCATTATTGCCAAGTGTGTAGCAGGAGCCCTTCCAGTAGCAAAGTTCAGTGACCCCTCCATTGGGGAACTGATATGGTTCCTCATTAGTCAAAGCTAAAATGAGAGTCAGCATAAAGAAAGAGAACAGGTTTTGGAGAAAAAAAAAAAAACAAACAACAAACAAAAAAACCCCAAAACTTATGTCAGTATTCATACTTTTGTCAGTCTTCAGCTATCAGCCTCCAAGCTGCATTAGACCTCTGGTCTGTACTGAATCTCCATACTGATGATCATGGAAACATGAAGAAAAGCAGTGGCCAGCATGAGCCATGGGTCTACTCAAACAAACAGAGAAACATGGATTTTGGTCTTTCCCTGTTTTTCTTGGTTGCTTCTATCAGCCTGTGAGAAACTAACAGATCTACTGCTCAGTTAGAGAACTGCTGCTGGCCTGTACTGCTGGTGAATGCTTGGCCCATGTGTTACATTGCAGCAGTGCACACAAATGAATATTAGGAAAGCACTGGGTTTTTTTGTGAGTGATTTCCTATCAGCTTCCATAATGAGGTGCCAGAGACCTGTAAAGACCTATGGGTTATAGTTATTATTTAAGTCATGTTAAAATATCATGATTAAACCAGCTGAACAGAGAATGTCTGTATTCTTTGAGTACCTACATAGATATCTATATAAATATATATATA
>WEIU01014321.1:0-38804 GCA_013389925.1 Aegithalos caudatus
TTGGATAATCTAAAGAATTACTGGAGCAAGGCCGAGAACACTGATATAAAATGGAGTGCCCCTAGAGGAATATATTGGATTTTCAGGAAGAAAGCTTACAGTGAATTACCCAATAGATGGAAAGGTTCCTGCACTCTAGGAATGATTAGACCTTCTTTCTTTACTTTGCCCAGAACCGAGAGCAGTCTGTTGGGAGCACCCTTGTATGAAACTTTAAGCAGGGAGAAAAGAGAAATCAGGAAAATACTTCCACATGTGGGAGGAAACCAAAGGTGGGCAAATGAGGATTGGCCTGCAGAGAGAATAATTGAATACTATGGGCCTGCAACTTGGGTTCAGGATGGGAGTTGGGGATATAGAACCCCTAATCTACCTCCTGAACAGACTCATAAGATTACAGGCGGTGATAGAAATTGTGTCTAACCACACATCAGATGCTCTTGAGCTGCTGGCAAAGCAACATTCTCAGATGTGGGCATTTGTTTATCAAAACAGGATAGCACTTGATTATTTATTAGCTGAAGAAGGCGGAGTATGTGGAAAATTCAATGAGTCTGAATTCTGTATAGAGGTCAATGACTATGGGGAAATGATAAGAAATCTGGCAGCTAAAATTAAGAAGGTAGCACACATCCCAGTCCAAAAATGGAACTCAGTACTGCAGGCATCATGGTGGGACCATTTGTTCAAGGGTGCATGGTGGAAGAAAATAATATTCTTCATAGCTTGCTCCGTTGCTGGAATTCTATTCTTACCCTAATACTCTGTTTTATCTGATTGATACATTCTGTGGTACAAGGTATGCAGATCGCAGCCCTGCCTACCAATCCCAAGATGGTCACAGGAAGCTTGGGAAAGACTCCAAACGTAACAAAATCTTAAAGGAAGGAGAAAAACAGAGGAAAGCAGCAGCAGTGCTGGCAAAATTCGAGGCTCAAGTAAAGAAGGAAAAAGAGGAATATGAAAGCTACTGCACTAAAATACAGGATGAGAGAGAAGAACGGCTAGATGTAGAATAATAAAGTCTTTAGTTACTAGAATAGAATATGACACTGTTCTGAAAAGGGTAGAATTAGAGAATAAAGAAATAATCAATAAGGAGTCTGACTTAATACACCTTTGCAATAAGAAGGCTTAGCAAAACGGTACAAAAAAATCATGAATTATAATGGTGATATAGAAGGGGAGGGATTATGATATATGTTGCTCTAATTTGCATTTTATTGTACATGTATAAAATGAGGTACAAAGCATTTCATTTATAGAGAAACACAAATGGTTTGGGATTGCAAAATCTGCTGCCGGGAACCCAGGAAGAGGAGTGATTTGCAAGAGAACAAGGATGGCACAGGGAGGAGATGGGTCCACCCAGGTGAGATGGGCTCACCAATGACCCAACAATTAATGCCTTATACCAATCTGATCTAACTCATCAGGACCATGCATCTCAATGTCCAAGTTCCCAAAAATCTACTCAAACTCCCTTCCTTCTCGGAAATCTTATCAATGAACCAGCAGCAGAAAAATGAATATGTAACAAACACAAGACAGACAAAGAACTGAGGTCATGTAGCCTCAGGCTGAAAAAACTGCATAAAACTTGTCTTTCCTATGGCCATTTGGTGAACCTGGGGGGACCAGTGCTATAGAGGCTGGACCTGGGTTCATGCAGCGGCGACCCTCGGCTTGACGCTGATTTGATTGTGGCTGTTCTGAAATTCGATTTGCAAATATTTAATTCAATTCCTTATTCATAGAATTTGGCTGGTTTCATTTATAACACAATTCATACTGGCAACTGTTATTGGGAACTCCTGGTTGTTGTATATGTCTGAAGTTGTTCTATAGGTCTTGCAAACAATGATCATAGTAGACTTCCTGATTACTCAAACAGTTTGCACTTCTGCAGCTTTTTGTGACATATTTGAATGCCATTCAAGCAATTCTAAAGCAAATGCGTGGGATAATTAAAAAAATATGCAGCAGTTGTGTAGTATAAGTATTCTCATCTAACACTTTAAAGAGCATTTGGTCAGTCTTACAGCAGTGCCTGGTTATTATACTTGCTTATCACAGGGGAGCTCTTTCATACTCAGATTGACCTGATTTTGATGTACAAATCAAAATTCAAGGAGACTGGCTCAAGTGCTTGCAAGTAAATGATAAGAAGCAAGAAAGATGAAAACAAACAAGAGTGGGAACTCCAGGTTTTAGGCTACAGCTTAATTACCTTTGGTCATGTTCTGGAATGGAGGAATATACTTCTAGTGTATAATTATCTTTCTCCACCCACTTCCAAAGAGAGAAAGAGCCATTTGGGATTGTAGAGGGATTATGGAGGTTTATCATGCTTCCATTTTTCAAGAGCTCAGTCCTGTAATGTCACCAACATACACTGCTTTTGCAAGTTAAGATTTATTAAAAGCACTTGCCTTGTTGGAGCTCTTCCATGATCAGGAATGTTCAACAAATTTGGGGAAAAAAATGAGGAGTCTTGGGTGTCCTTTGGATCATTATTGCACTGAAGGCTTCCCTCAGAGAGGAGCTAAATAATAGCAAGGTCCAGTAAAGCAGCTCCTTATGGAGAGAGCAGAAAGGATCAAATTTGACAGAATAGCAAATGATAAAGGTTTTCAGAAGGAATATTGCGGCAGTCAAGGTACACAGAGCTTAAAAAGTATTAAAGAGGCAGTGTAAGAATGAATGTATCATGCAGCTAATGCTCCTGCAAGAGTGGTATAAAACCAGACAGCCTATTACAGCAGCTCAAAATACACAGTACCACTTTGCACAAGTCAATGCACTAATTTGCTGCTGTCTTCTACCAGATAGAGGTGTTCCGCTTCAGAATTGCTTCTTGACTGTATTAAACATATCCATACTGATTCTTTCCCTCTTGCCTTTTAGGCTCTGTGTCCTTGTCTGATGAAGAGCCACACTGCCCCCGTCAAAGACTCATCACCCAGGGAAACATGTCACCCAAGACAAGGCAATGACTCATCTAATCCCTGCTGGTGCTGGCCTGCTTTGTAAATGCACTCATATTCCTATTATGTGTCTGTGTGGCATAACACAGAGAGGAGATGCTCCTGCAGAAATCTCCCAGGCAGGCCAGCACTCCTGGTCCAAGTCACAGCCTAGGGTTTCAGGAGTCATCTCATCCTCCCCATTGTGCAAGACCAGCTCTGCACACTTACTTAGTTCACTGGCCCTGGAACAACACTATAATTTTTACTTATTAACTAGAACTACAGCTCCTTTTCAAACTTTATGTCAATATTTCATGTGGCACCTTGGAGGGAAGTGAGGGTCTTAAACTCAGAAATAATATTATTTCTTTTATAAAATCAACAAAAAACCTGCCAAAAATGTCAGAGATGGCATCATGAAGATTGATGTGAGTCCACAGGAATGAATCCTCCTGCTGTGCTCCTTGCCTAAATATGCAAGGTTAATCCAGCTGCTTTCAGTGGGGCAGAAAGGATATTTCTTCTAGAACAACATGCCAGGGACTTCTGTATTTTTTTAGTGCCTTCCAGCAAATATCATCTGCTAGGACCATCTGGATGTCATGAGTTCTATGAATTTCATCTGTTATAGGTAACCTTGGCTGTTTGTAGAGTAGCAGATGCCTTTTCTATTTGTGGCTGAAATTGCCTGCATTTTCCTGTTGACCATAATCTGTGATAAAAATTTTGTTTGTCTTCACCGTACCCTCCCCATTCTGCCCTTTTTTCAGAGAGATTTGAAAAAGCACCATTTGTAGAACTATTTAGAAAAGGTGAGCCCAAGAAGAGCCTTTACTCTCCACCATTTGTCTGTACTACAGAGCACACCCAGCCCCAAAGACAGAATAAAGAAATGATAATGTAGATTTTCTTTAATACTTAGTGCCTTTCTTTCAGTGAGACTTCCTGTTGGTGGCACCCTGCTGATTTACTTTCATGGCACCTGAACAACTGACAACTCTGATTTCCCTACAGTACTCCCAAGGGAAAGGGAAGGGCATGGAGGAATGTCTGGAGTCTGTTCTTAATAAAAAGTGTGAATGCATTCTGTATGCATCTATGTTGCAGAGGGTTCACAGAGATTTAGTGATGCTGGAAGCAGTCAGAGAAAAACTTGGTCCGTATTTGAAATACCCACAACCAATGTCTCATTTACATATCACATTTAATTTTGTCCTATGAGGAAGCTGGGATTTGACAGCTGTCAAATCAACAAGGTCTATGTCATTCTGTGTTTGTTAGAATTTAAACAGCGTGCATGGCACAGGCAACTGTTTTGAGCTCTGTCCTTTATCTGGTGTCAGTGGGGCCCTGTAGACTGTGGCTCTCAAGTGGATGGGCATGGACTAAGAGAGCTGTGCTGGCAGAAACTTAACTGTGGCTATTTCAGAGAATGTTGAGTTTAGTGTAAGTATCTACAGGAAGCCAATGCAGTTGGCCTTATACTCATGTAATATACAGGTGTTCATGTACTCGTATGCACTTTTAGAAGCATTATAGCCTAAATTATCTAACTTAATGTTTTCCACAAAGAAGTCTCATGACAGGTCAGGGAATTAAAGAGGGCCAATACCCCCCACTGCTGGTATTCAAAGATGTAACAAGTCTCTGCTGCAAGAAGCTAATCCAGCTGGGATATGTTCAGCATTCCAGGCTGAGTCCTTGGCACGTCCTGTGCAAATCTGAGACACAGTCTAATATTGCTTGAAGTTAACTTCATGGGAGCTATGATCCGAAGCATGCACGCTTAGTACTTTGACTGTAGGAGCAGGAATCCACCCATGGTTTACTCCATCACAAAGGCATCTGTAAAGTATAAATTGGCAGATTTTAACACAGACCAGAAAACTGGTGTAAAGTGGTCTGTTAGATATTTTTGAACTTGTAAAACTTTGTCTCCTTAGACCACATGTGATTCTTGAGCTTTGAGAAGAGAGGTTTGCAGTTCCATGCAGGCAAATTGCACTGAGTCAACAACTCAAACAATTCAGCAGGAAGGCATACAGTGGAGGAGGGTAGGCTCTACATTTCCTTGCCTGTAAAAAAGACTGTGGAAGCAGGGGAGGGGGGAAAAGGACAAAAAAAGCCGAAGTCAGATTTCGAACATTTGAAACAAAACCTCACCATTGAAAGGGAAGAGTGGTGACAAAACAAGAGTCTGCTGACCTCTCCACATATACCTTTTCATCTTCTGGTAGTCCTCAGGAGCATTCTGACCTAAGCACTTAGTTTCCAGCTTAGAAACACAATGGAAAAAGCATACCACAGGAAAGTAGTTTTGCTTTTTTCATGCTTACTTTCAAGCCGAGGTTGTAGTGTTCCATAATAATGTCTTGTCATGAAATCAGCAGTCTGCCTTAGTCTCTCTGGTATTCTCCTGGTGGTTCTTTTAGATGTATAACAGTGTGTTCCATCTTAGGTTGCTTTGAAAGACTGAGGAGGTAAGCTGTTCCAAGATGCTGTATATTTAAATAGTAAGCTGTTGTATACAATGCAGAAGTGTCATCTAAAATGCTAGCCTTTCTTCTGTGTGTGCAAGATAGATACTGGTTTACCACTGGAAAATTTGCAAAAGGACTCTCCTCTCCCTACAGCATCTGTATTCTGTCTTTCTGTGCTGGGAGCAGAAGCACTGAGGAAATTACTCTTGCCCTAGCACAGTTCTTTACCAGGTTTTGGGGCTGTCACACACTCCCTACGTGTGAGTGTGGGGTACATGTAGGGTCTATTATGTACAATGTATGAGAAAGCCATGCAACTGCACTATGACATTCACAACACTCTGTCCCCAGATGTCTGGCATACTGCAAAGCAGGTGTGTGTTTGTGAGTGCCTTGGGTGAAGGAAACTTCCCTTCTTGCATTCCAAGCAGGCAGGCTGAGGTATTAATCTCTGGCAAGACTGAGACAGCTGTGGATATGTGGGTAGATGTATCATGGTTAATTTGGGAGTTCAGAAATAAAATAATCCAGCAGCTGTTAGAGAATAAACCTTTAATGAAGGTTACTGAAATATGAACTGGAAAACCTCCAGTGCTCCTCCCCAGGTAGCTTTAAGCCTAAGTATGTCTCCTCCATTCTAGAATGCAGCTGCATGGTCTAAAGGTTTGATCAGGAGCACATAATGATCTTCTTAGGAGGAGTTTCTGGCCATCTCCATTGGATGTCTTTGGCAATGCTAAAGAGTGTCAGCATGTCTGCTTAACTTGCTCATGTCTTTCTGAAACATGGATACCACTGGAAAGTTTTGTTATCTACTATTTACTATTTGCTTACTGTCTCTCACTGTCTTATCAATAATAAAACAAAATTAAAACCTTCCCAAATTTATTATAAAATTTGAATCTCTTAACTGATTATTCAGTGGTTGTCTCCCATAATTCTATTCCAAAAGTATTTTGTGTTTCTAACAAAACCTTCAGCCCACAGAGTTCATGATGAAAACGAAATGCTGGACCTTTTATTAGTTGTGCCAGCTCCAAGAGTCTCAATTTGTAAGGATAAGTGAGGAGATAAAGTAATGATCTTCTTTATTTGTTTCATAATATTAAGTAAGTTTTCAGGCTTTATTTTTGACAGTCTTTCCACAGACAGGCTTTGAATCAGATGCACAAATATAAAAACGTATATTTTTGTATCTTTTTATATAAATGCTGGTTTAGTGTGATATAGTGGGCAAAAACCACTGCCAAGGGATATCTTATGTTTCACACATCAAATTAGAAAGCAAAGTGAAATAAGGGAAGTACTTTTTAAAATTTTGCACAAAATTCTGAATTTTAATTGGATTTTCCTTGGTCAAATAGGATCATATATAATTCCCTCATCATAGCTTCATTTACTTGGGTTAAGAGGCAGTCATAAAAATGAACATTGGAGTTAGCATACCTCTAAGAGGAACAGAGTAGTTCTCAGTGAAATCAACCCTGTTTTCAGACTGCCTGCAGACAGATCAACGTCTTGACACTAGTACCAGTGACATCCATACACATGATCCAGAGCAACAAATTGCATTCACTCCATGATGTTTAACCATGTCATAAAACAGAGAGCTTCTGTGGCCCTTAACATGAGAAGAAACTGCTCTTATGTAGGCTGCCTTAGGGTCTAGAGACATGTCTTTCTTGATCTAAGGTTATCAGCTTGGAGTAATCAACAGACTTGCTGAAAAACAAAGCCAGAGACAAATGCCAGGAAAAGGTTAGAACAGTCTGCATATTTTTTCTGACCTGCAGTACAAATCCCAAATTAGGTTATTTCTAACAAATTCTCCGTGATGTGCATTTTGAGGGATATAATCCAGGTTCTTTGTGGTAAAAGGAAGTGCCTCTTGCTACCTACTAGATTTGAGGCAGTAGAATGCATAAGCAGATCTTGTATAGAAATGTCAAATTTCAAAACTAGCATATTTTTACCCAAAGTGCTTCCTGACGAGTTTTCTGTTGTTCATCAAAAACTTCTGTTGGAAATACGTCTCAGACCTGATGTGGAGTCCCTGGCTCAATGACAAAGAAAGTGTCTGAGGTGTTCAACACTTAGTTTGGGAGAGTGGACTTCAGATATCTGCTTATTCTAATGCAATCCAAGGATACAAACCACTGCATGACACCATACCTGAGCAGGGCACTGGCCATCTGAAGGGAAAGGACACTTTTTTCACTAAAGAACTGTAAACATCATAATTACATCCCAATGTTGACATGCACAAAGTGGCATCTTTTGAAATGTAGGAGTAATTTAGGTTGGAAAGCCCCTTGTATTATGTTCTGGTTTTATCACTAGATGTGAAGAAAGCAGTGAAGCTTGGATGATGTCATTTACCAGAATATTTGAGCTTAAAAAGGCAGATTTCCCAAATCTCTTTGGGACTGGGGTGCTCCTGTTGCTGTGAGTATGTGCGGGGCAGATTTCCCTTGTACTGAACAGGTCTGGAGTGTGGAAATGACTTTATTGTTCCCAGATTGGGTGGAGTGAGTTTCTATTGTTCTCAAGCATGAAGCGAGAAACTTCTGTACCCTGAAGCTGCACCCTGGCTGAAACAGGTCTGGCTCCATCCAGTGTGCTCTCAGCCAGCCCATGTGGGTCTATGGACACTGCCTGGTAACCTACATTTCTTCTGGGGCTTCAAAAGCAGCCTGGTGGCACCACTAGAGTTTCTGGCCTCACAGGCTATAGCTGTGATATCTCTTTTTTTTCCCAGGAGCTGACTTATTTGGCATACACCTCTCTGTAAGTGTGTAACCTGACATTTTGCTCCCCAGAACTAGGCTTCCTGGCCCCAGCATTCCTGAACTTCCCCAAAGCCCTTGCCCCCCTCAGGAAGCTCACAGCAGCTTGTGTGCTGCATGGGGAATGCCTGATGCTCCTCCACATTCAAACTCTTGACCTGGGAAAAAAAGCATCCTGAAGGAAGTCATTCCACTCGTGTCAAACATGTTGTCTACCTGATTGGTCTTCGGTCTAGCTGGTGCTAAAACAAAACTCCAGCCCAGGAAAAAGCTTTGGTATCTTCAATGAAGAAACTCATGACAGGAGCATGCCACGCTCTGAAGAGAGATCTGATGAGCAGAAGAGGCCTGAGGTATGGCCAGATCCAACTACAATGCCTCTTGTGGGAACATTGCAAGAGGTCACAGCCATACACCAATTCTTTTGGACAAATCCTATGAACTAACCAACTCAATGAAAAAACTGCTACTGAGAAGCAGGTGGAGGGCTCACTCACCCTTGCTAAAGAAAGGTCCAAGACAGAGGCAATCAGAATTGCAGACCAGAATAATGGAATTGATCTTGCAGGAGAACAGGCAGCCCAAAGCTTCAGGAGAACCTGGTGCTTCAGCAAGCGACCAAGGCAGCACTAGCCCAGTGCTGGAGCACCATCTGGTGACGAAAATCCAGAAAAGTTTTCTGCAGATCCCATATGGTCCACTAAGAAAATAGGTTGTCTCTGTGACCGAGATGCTGCTCAGGAGCACTGACCTCTCTGACACAGAACATCCATGCTCCTCTGGCTGTCTAGCAGGAGATGTGGCAAAAAAATCACAGAGGAAAGCAGCCCAGACTGTATTTGCTGCAAAATTAATACATGCTTTTCAATAGCAATCAAAGAGAAAGTAGCTGAAAGAGGTAAATTAGCATACATGTAAGTTGTTCTGCCATTCTACATATCATTGGTATTGGCAAAGGAAAAGGAGAGTGCAGAAGAAAGAGAATCTGCCCAAATGGCATGTAGGTGCCATAACACTTACTATTTTGGTAGGTTTTGACATTAATAAATTCCCTTTGTGTAACATTTCCTTGCACTTCTAAATGCATTGGCACTGCTAGGCTTGTAAAACACTGATTAAAAGCTTTCTTCAAGGGACAAACTTACCTGGAATCGTAGGGAATGGAGCACCATTCTCATCTCCAGTCTTTCCTTCTATGATGTGCTCAAGCCTCTGTTTTTCCAGCATCAGCAAAAGAAAAAAAATCTCAAAAGGGAAGAATATAATTCAGGTGGATGGCAAACCTATTCATTAACTGTTCAAAAGGTTCCTGTTCATTCTTTTGCATTCCATTTAGCTTGTGAACCTCACTCCCAGAAAGAGGCCTTTTGAACACAGCACTTCTGTATGCATGAGCAGGTCAGACCAAACCCCATAGCAGGCCAGTATCTGCCTGACTAGACATGGTATGCAACAGTCATGGTCAGAGGAGTGTGGTTAGAAGGCGGCTGGTAGCTAGAAATTCCCTTGACTTAGGTTCTGGCCTTGTGTCCCAGCTGCCACATGGAGGCATAACTCACCTCTGCCCACAGTTGTCCCACTGTCCCTACTCTCTCACAAACAAAATGTCCTACACCTCTCCCTTCTGTATCTAACATCTATTTCATACAGGATACCATGTGGCTGCTGTCAATGGCTAGAGGTTTGAAGGCACAACCTCTTGATCCCTGGCTACCAGAACAAGAAGCCATCCCTGCAAAAAAGTACATGTGAGAACTACTGGCTTTTTTCTGTGACCAAATCTCCAAGCTCCATCCATTCATGGCTGGGAAGCTGGCTGTCTGAATGGTCTGTTGGGGTGAAAAAGTAGCTACTTAGAGAGAAGAACACATACAGGAATGCATAGCTCCCAACACAGCCACGTAATGGCTACAGCATTGGAGAAAAGAACTTGTTTGTTCTTTAGGGAGAGTCCCTGTCCAGTGTCAAGTTGACTCTGTACCATTGCAGGGCAGTTCTTACCTAATTCTTGATCCCAGTTTGGATTTCTTGGGTGACAGAGCAAAACTGTATTCTGCCTAGTGGGAGAATGTTGCCTGTTTGTCATGCGTGGATGTACTAGTGACCTGGCTGGCTAATACCATAACTACCAACATGAACAATCCAGAACACAGGCAGCTTAAATTTCTCTAATGTTTCCCTCTGCTGCCAATTTTGTCAATATTTCTTTAGTACAAAACCTCTTTATTTGGGTGATTTTTTTGTATCAGGGTTGCAGTCAGAAAAGATTTCTGGAAATCACCAGTATCTCTTTAATTAACTAGTGTATATCTTTGCTTTCATTAAGTGATGGAGTGGTTCAGTTCTTTCTCCTTGACAGGAGGGTCAGAGCCACATTAGGTGGTCCCACTGAAACACAGGCAAACAGAGGGTCCAATCCTATATTTGAGGGATTTTTCTCATTACAGAAAAAGGTAATCTTGGCACATACCCTGTGGATTTGGCAGTAGAAGGTGTCAGGATGCAGGATGGAGAGTACACCCCACACAGACAACCAGTGACATGTAGGTCAGCAGGTGCTGGATTTCTAATTTTCTGTATCACGTTGTATGAACATAAGCTTCAGTGTAAGCGTGGCAGGAGGAACACGCTCTAAGTCTGCAAGAACTTATAAGCAGAGCTGTCAGCATTGAAACTACACCCCCACATGTCACATGCAGCTCAACACCACACTGGAGGCTTTAGGACTTTGATCAGCAGTTTGTTCCAGAGATGGACAACCAAACTGCCTTGCCTTGCAAGTCCTAATAGAAGTTTTTCATATTTATGTCCCCTTTGGACCCTGCTTAGTCCTTCTGCTGAAGGTGAAGGACTCAGTGTGACTTTCAGAGCCCAAGTGAAGAGATGGGAAGAGAAACATTGACTGGTTAATTGCATAGAAAGGAGGAAGAGCCTTAAAATTAAATGTATTCCATATCAGTAGGAGGATTCAGTGCTTTATACTGTCATGAGCCAGAGCTCTGTAAGCTGTTTCTCTGCAGAAAGGAACAGATTGGACCGTGAGTCACTCTGAAAGTAGCATGGTCCTTTTTTAACTCAGAGCTACAGGTCTTCCACATTTGAGTTATGACGTTACTGAAGGTATATGATACAGAAAGTGCTTCATTACCCTTCTGCTGTTCACCCAGTTCCCTGACAACCAGGTAGAACAATAAAATAATCCAGGAGATAACACCACTTCATTTCTACTTAGGGATTAAATGACACTTGTATTCCAAAGTACAGGAAAGGAAACAAACCCAAATTCCTTTCTTACATCACTGTTGATGATTGTCTGCTGTTATGGCTCTCTTTCTCCCAGTCATGTAATTTGGTGAGCTGGAAAAAATGTTGACTATGCAGAAGAGGGGTTCCAACAAACTCTTTACTGGACACTGTATCAGCAACAGTGCTGATAAATATCACACCAGATTGCTTTACCTCAAAAAGTATTAATGCTGGGGAAGTTTTCATGATGCACCAGACAAAACTGAGGTTCTCATGCCCATTCCTTTACTCACTGATTTGACGTGTAATTTTTTTGACTCTGTGAGTTAACTGATCAAAGTAGTGTGAGCAGTTGCAAAGCAACGTACCTTACATAAAGGCAAATCAAAAGCCTGAGCTGTTTACCAAATGTATTTGGAAGCAGATGAAACAGAGAATTCTAACCTGAGAAATCTATAGGCCGCAGAGAATTGCCAGAATCCACAGGAAAGCAAGAATTAGGAACCTGGTAGTTTTAAGACCTGTTTCCCAATGAATTGCTTTTTGTTCTGGTCAAATGACAGCTAGCTCTAAGGAAACTGGCTACTAAGGGAAGGAGAAGCACAGCCACTGCCAGTCCTCTGAATGCACTCTGGCCCTGGTCTGTGTTGGTGATCGGCTGGCACGCTGTGTGGCTTCACTGCCAGAGGGATCAGAACCTTGGGCTGGAACACAGCAAGAAGAGAGTTTAGCCAGTTGGGAAATCAGACACCTCTTTGCCCTCTTCAAGTTTCCCAGTTCTCCCCAGTCCTTTGACCCAGAATCAGCCAGGGATGCCACACAGGAAAATCTGAAATGCTCATCTGTTGTGAGGGAAGTACTGACTGTCTTTCCAGTTCTGGAAGTCCTTGTGGTTAAGAGCACAGCAGGGAAAACTATTCATGCACTTTGAAAGTAAAATCTTTTGAGAGAAGCTGGAGAACCTAAATATATCCAATGTTAAAAAAAATCTGCTTTGATATCCACTATTTCTGGTCTCAGAACTACAAAGAAGCTGGTCAGACACTTATCCTCTCCTTCTCTCCAAAATCAAAAGAAATAGACATTGCAGTGGGTAGGGTTCAGAAATCTGTAGGTCTCCTTTATTTTGTTGTAGAAGTAATTCCCATTAAAAGAAGCTCATGCCTCTCTCAAACAATGTATGTACTGTTTTCTAAATTGCCTCGTCATGAGAATGTCATTCAACCATATATGTGTTAAATAGACACTTAAAACATATCTGAAGTTTGAAAGCCACAGTAAAATCCCCTCATGTCTGCAAGCCAAACACATATTTTGTGCAATTTTTTTGTCATTTTTGCCTTTCCAAAGACCAAGACGAAGCAAAATGAGCTTTATACTATGATGTCTGGATCTTAGAAATTCAGACGTAACACTTTGTTGTAAATATCTGTCTATCAAAAAGAGGAAGGGATGATTCCCAACACTGTTCCAAATACATGGTGTGGTCACAATGATGTGTATGATAAGGTGAATGAAAGACTTGTAGAGACATTTTCTTCCAGACACAGGGGAGAGCCTTGCTAACCACATTCCAATCATCTCCCACATGCTTTTGATGAACTCCTGAGAACACATGGAATATTCTTTTTCTGACAAATACAGATTCAAAGCAGGGCTTGCTGTAAGGTGCATGGCAGAGGCAACAGTATTCGTAGCAGTATGGTTCAGTGCAATATGTGTCCTTGTGACAGAAAAACAATTTTCCTCCAGTCTCCCATTTTAACCGATCTGTTCTTTGAAGGTTAAGATAGATCTTTGTGATCAACCAATCTGCCTTCCCAGGAAGGCAGGCTGTATGTATTCCCCATTCTTTCTTCCTGAGTTGGTGCATTTCAGCCTGCCTGAATGGCAGTGGTTAACATTTGTCATAAAGTTTAGTTGAACACGCCAATGGTTAATTAACATCATAAATGAAAATGTGCAAAATTCAGTGTTTGATTTTCCTCAGATTCACTTTCAATTATGGGACACCCTTGTACCTCTATCCACTAGATGGAAGAGCCTTGTTTGATATCTTTCTACTGGTAGTTTTTTCTTTCAGGTCTTTTGGAACATACCTGACAGCACTGGGAATTGTCCTTGTCCCAGTGGAAGCTGAGTTCCTCCTTACACTTATATTTTCAGAGGTGTCAACTAGGTCTTTTTCCATTTAGTGCTAACATGACAGGTTAAATCTAGCTTTGATAGAGAATACCACCCACAACCATGTCAAAAAACACACCAGACATCTATGATATGGATGTCTGCTAACTTCTACCTCTCAGATTCCCTCCAATTTTTTTTTAATATGGTAAACCCATATTAACCCAAATGAAATCAAAGGAAACCTCTTGATGAGCTAGCACAAAGTTCTAGCAAGATTACATTGTTTTAAGACTTACTTCTTCAGATGGTAGTTTTCTGATGGAGGGAATAAAAAGGAGAATGAAAGTGCAACATTGCTTAATGCAGAGCATATTCTCGCAAAAAATGTAAAAGGAAAGGGCTTGGCAAGGGGAAAGGAGTTATATTTAGAGCAATACTAAAGAATATTAGGAGCAGAATCCTTGTCTAGAATATGTTGATCCTCATACTGAGTGTGTCAAAGGTACTTGAGAAAATGAACTTCCAGAACACAACCAGAAAAAGCTGGTAGCCAAGCAATCTAAAATCAGTCCTTGTTTTTACCTGGTTCTTCCAGTTTCTATCCTTTGCTGACAGCTCTGCTGCCTGTGAGAAAGCTGCTCAGCATTCATCCTTAAACTGTCCCTAGACTCAAAAGCTCGCTATGAAAACAGAGTATGAAAGAGAGAGCAATTGCTCATCGAAATGTGGTGGTTTGTCATAAGCATAACAAACATACTGCATCCCTTGCATAACTTCATGGGGAAAACCAATGCCCAATAGTATGAAGAGTTCGGAACAGTCCCCTAACAAATATTCCAGGATCTGGTCTTTTGAGACTGGACAGAGGTAGGAATACTTGCTTAAAAAAAAGGTATCTGAAACAAAAGCCTGAGATACAGACCAAGTAGGATTTGTGTGCAAAGGCCTCAAGAAGCCACAAAGATGCAGATAAAATAAGTGAGCAGAGTGCAGAGTAACCTGGTCTTAGCATTGTCTGGCAGAGCAACACAAAGACTTGAGCCACTGAAATGCTGAAGTACTGGCAGGCAGGAAGAAATGTGAAAGAATTTCCATGTCTCAGCTTAAAACTCATTTAACTTTACCTCCACAGGTTTGGGGCAATTTCTGAGCATTAGGGATTATCTCATTAAAGATAAAGCAGGAACATAAGGGAAGTGTGCAGCAGTCTTTAGCCTGGAAGGAGAATACCTCAGAGGAATGTCTGCATTTTGCATGTAGACTGATATTTGGATGGTCTTGTAAGATTAAAGAAAACTGGGCTTTTGAGTCATTTTACTGCCAGAGAAGGATGGGTAAGGAGTATCTTGGGAAGAGAGTCATTAAGCAACAAATGAGGGGGGAAAGCCTGTTGGTTTTCATTAACAATGTTAATAACAACATGCATTTCTTCCTTGCTGGAGATGCCTTTGACATATACACAACTATTATCAAGTGTCTAATAACTGATGGGAGTCTAATAGCTTTTTGTGTCTGCCACATGTACAGGAAGGAATTCATGCTGTCTGGCACACAGTTCAATATTACCACACTTTATCTCTTCCTGTGTCTTCGAAGCTAAAAACAAACCTGATGTTGATGTTTCTAATAAAAAATATTCATTTTTTTCCTCCTTCTTGGCTACTACTGTACATTTTTAGTTCTGTAAGACTTTTCAAATTTACTAATATCCAGAAAACTTTTTCTTTGCTCTTCAATAAGTTTGATGTCAAGTTGTACTGGGAGAAGCCATCAGCTTGTGTTACAGAATTGTCTGAAGCTAAACAACAAAATGCTTTTCCTCAGTTGTTGGACATCAGTGGAATCCAAAACAGTCTGCAGGTAAACAGGGCTGTTCAATAGCTCATTTGACTATCACTTATGGGATTACAGAGGTTGGAAGTTTAAGTTATCCAGTGTTGCCTCATTTACTCATTTGTTTAAACGAGTGCTGTGCCATGAAGTTGGAGGGAAAGGTTTTGTCCTTCCTCTTTGATTGTTGCCTAATACATGTATTAACATAACCTGTTGGGCCAGATTAGAGACATTAGAGACATTCTGTGGGCAGAATTATATTTAATCTTGCTTTGCTATTGTTTCTTTAGCAAATACTGTCAAATTTTTACATTTTCTAAGATCACAAGGTGGTAGATTTGCAACCAGAAGACCTACTATATATGTATATATAACTTAAAATGCCATAACTTCAAATCTAACTAAAGCATATTCTTTAAAAAATAAGCATTATTAATGCAGTTGTCTAGATCAGTTGAGTCAAGAAGCTATATATAGGTATGTAATATCCAAATATGCTACAATGTAGTATAGTTGCAGTTGTAATTCCAGTCTTTTCAGAAGTGCATGATGCAAGAGGTTATCATCTCTCTCCTGTTTCTGTTGTAGCTGCTTGAAATGCTGAGATGGATGTCCTAGTGTGGAATGTTGGATGAAACCTGCTGTTGAGATCTTGTCATAGTATGGTTTTGACTAAACTCTCTGAGCAGACCATCTTAAGATAAGGGTACATTGCTTCCTAGCATTGTGGAGCAAATAAAATGGCTGGCCATGCTGTGATTCTCCTGAGAACAAGCAGTCTCTAGGTTGGACTAGTCTAGTCTCTAGTCTCTGGACCACTTCTTTAATCTTGCAGTTGAAAGGCAAACACTATTCCTGAACGATTTTTTTTTTTTTTNAATTTAAAACTGGATAAACTATTTGTCTTACTTTCCTCTCAGTTTTGACAGGCATAATGACTAGTAAAGCTCTGTGACAACTACAGTTTTGTTTGTCACCAGACGGAAAGAGCCCTAAGCACTCAAGGTGAATATTTGGCTAAGACTGGCCAGAAATCTGAATCATGCTTATTGTCTAGATTCAAACAAATTACTCATGTTTGGGAAGCCTCTTCTGTAGCTCTGAGAAGCCACAACTGACAATTTATTCTCACCCATTAGGTCAGGTCCCAAACATTATCAGCAAGTCCTAATAACTTCTGTGAAAATTATAAATATGCTGGCATTAAGAACTGGCAGCTCTGTTTTTCTCTGTTACAGGTAGACTGTCTTTTCAATGTAATCTTAGGAAGTTGGGAAATTGGAGCTAATGGATGGATTTTCTGCAGTTTTCCTCTTTTCTGACAGCCAGTGACCACTGGATGGAACTGAGGTCACTGTCCTGGTTACAAACACATTCTAGGAAGCCTCACACTTTTATTTTAGGTTTTCCGAAAAATTGTCTAGGACACTGAATTTGGATTATCTGTTTGCATATGTGGAAGGCTGGTTATGTCAGCTCTTGCAGATTTTTTACTGTCCCCACTTTAGGACTGCTTACAGCTAATAATAAACGCTCAGTGTAAATCTCTCCACAGGTGTGCATAGGCCCTCAAACTTGATTGAGTACACACTGTCCTGTCACACTGGCGGGTGAAGAAGATAAGGAGCCTTGATTGTTGTATGAAGTCCTAAGATACATCACTGATACCTGCTACAGTGTAATATCAAATCTGCCAAAATATGCAATTGTCTTTAGGTACCGGCAGTATCAGATAAAGTTCACTGATTATCCAGCCATCCTAACCCCCATGGCTTCTGAAGATTTCTGATGCTGAAAGCACAGAAACTATAGCACAAAACACCTAACATCTTAACGTGTTTGTAGATATCTGACCTTAAAGCTTCTTATCTGTGTCTGAAGATGTTCTCTGGTGAGGCATTCTGATCTGTTTCTAGTGAAAATGACACTAATCACTTTATTATGCTGTCTGAAGGCTTGAGCTACAAATACAGAATTAGCAGGTTTTATATGTGCTTGATCTACTCAATGCAGCCAGCATGGTGGTACACCTGGAACTGGGCATGGATGTGAATCTATCCATCTAGCTGCAAAAGAAAAAAATCTACTGATTCCATCTCAAACCATGTAATGCTGACCCAACAGAATTTTGGGTGCCTTTGTCATCCTGGCCTCTCTTTAGCTGCTAGCCGTTGATGCCTTGAACAAGTTAACCCCCCTTCTCTTAAATTCTAGGTTGGGTTTGATTTTGTAATGTAAGCAGCTTTTCAGAGAGATGGCTCTTCAGACTGCTAATGCCAGTTTGATTTGCTTTTGCAGGGCAAGCATGGCCAGTAGTCCAAGTCCTCTTAGTGCAAGGAGGAGCAAGGAGTGGGCGGGAAGGCAGCACAAGGGAGAATGGTGAGGGAAACCCCTCTTTCCTGCTTGTCATACTGGAAGGGTAGTGGTCTGGGTGTAACTGCATGGCACCTGGCCATGGTCCTAGGGTGCCTCTGACAAGAGCGAGCCAACAGAGCAGTCTGCAGATGATGGAACATTGTTCCTTTAACTCTGCAGCTCTTCAGAGTGAAAGATGAAGTTAGGGTATTCAGAGTCTCAAAGAACCAGGAACTGAAATATCACTGTGATCAAGGTAACTAGATGCCAAGTGCTTGATCGTTTTAAACAATTTTCAGAATTCTGGATTACAAGGATTGTTCTTCTTGTCCTGTTCCCTCAGACTTTCAGCAGATTTCACAAAGCGCTGTCAGAGTCGCTTTGTGAAAACCCAGTTTGCAACACACTGGCTTTCAGAAAGGAATTTCAGACTATATATACATGATTAATAGTAGGAAAATCTGAATACATAGGGCACCATTTTCTGGTGTCAGTTTAGATGTGTGTTTCTACACAGCAGATATACCTCCAGACACAAAACTACATGAAAATTCTCAATGCTTCTTTCACTGCATCCAAAACAAGACATTAGGGAATGCAAGAAATCTTAATCTGTGCACTCTTAGTTCATGACTTCAGAGATACTACATGCTTGTTCTTTTTAAAACTAGGCATTACTTTAATACAGACAGGAAATTTGAGAGAGGAGGCTATTTATTTATTTTTTTGAAAGAGCCTTGGTACTTGTGTATAAAAACAAAATACTGAGACATTTAACAGGCACATGTGGCCAACACATCATAAAGCATTGATTTGGTTTAAATAGATGGTCAGTGGAATACTGAGTTTTTTAGCGTCTGTTCTTCTGAGAATACCATAACCTAATTTTAAATAGATATTAACTCTGCTAGTTGTTTTTGATTTTTTCAAGTACCTCAGCATTTTGCAATGAATCTGAACTCAAGTTCTGGGTATCCAATGCATTTGAGAGCACTGTGTTCTGTGTGACATTCAAAATACCTGAATACAGTCTGTCCCAGTAGCTATTGAAGCTGTGTTTGATGTGATATTCAGCAACACAGCACACAGCCACAGGGATTTGGATGCCCAGAGCAATCTTAACATCATTCTTCTTTGAGCTAGTATGTTTTTCCTCTTGATTTCCTCTTCATTTTTTGACTGTGTCTTTTCAGTAGACACTTACATGCCAAACAATTCTATTTTTTCCAAAGAGCTTGTATTTACATACTTTTGACTCATGAGAAACTCTGGTGCCTCTTTGGCAAGTAAATTAAAATAAAGATTGTATACTCAAGGATTTTTGGGCAGGAGGTGGAACAGTTCAGTTTTACCAAGCTGTTGACTCAAATGGCTGTCTCTCTCTTTTTAAAAGCCAACTACATACAAAAAGAGAGGCTTTTTATGAATTAAGTGTTCCTTAGCTATGGTGTGGTCCTCTCATATTCTTGATTTGAAAGATCCGTTCCACTGTTAGAAATCTGCTGTCTCTATGGAAAAGAATCCTTCCAGTTTCTATCCCCTCAAATCTGAAGAATGTTAAATTGACAATTTCTGGGCTATGTGAGTGGATTTTAAAGTTCTCACATCTGTAGATGTGAACTAAACATGGTCTAAATTTCCCTAAGTAATAAACATGCTGCTTCTAATCATCAGCAGCTCTATAAGGTGTGAGTGTGAGTGTCTGTGTTTCTGTGGGTGGTAGTACGCCAGCTGTTGTGAGCTGGCGCATTGTGCAAACTGAAGCAACTGATGTCTGCATGGGAAAAGTCAGTGCTTCATTCCTAGCAGCTGAGCTGACATGTTCTCACATCTCCTCGGTTCTTCCTTGCTTCCATATCTGGTGTTGTATGTTCACTGAAGCACCTTGTGCTCTGACCTCGCAAACTGGTATTTTTAAAAACAGATTTCTGAGGTGTAGATGGAAAAATGCTTAAAGCACTCATAAGCAAAATCCAGGATGGAGCCCAACTTTCCCAAACACTCCTGTACTGTGGCAGAACTTGCACCAATAAGACAATTCATCCAAATAAGCTGAACTGGGAATGAGCAGACAAGCCTCTCTGATGCTGCCTAAGCAGCAGTCCTCCACGTGTCACGGCTCTAAAGCTTTTTGGCTGCCACCATGTGTCATGGCTCCCAGAACTATAGTGACACAAGCATTTTGTATCTCTTGAGTCCCTGCTGGGCACACCTGCCCAGGACACAGCCAAGGGCAGTCTCTTGAGAGGAACTTGCTTGCCCCCACCAGGTCCTCTCTCCTCTGACAAGTGTTGCAGTGCAAGATGTAACCAAAATTATATATCCTATTACTATCTATAAAAACCAGAGGGGCAATATTCTTTATCTCTTCCATGATTCATCCTCCCTCCGGGGGATATCTGCTGTTAATGGGCCATTGAGTCTCACTGCATGATTGACAAAACTCCATCATCCTATTGTGATATGCTCCACCCAGGGGGAGGATCCAAGCATTCCTAGCTGGATAAAAATCTGAACACCAGAGCAGCTGGTTTTCCACTGGATTCCCAGAGGAGCACTGGACCCATCTCACCACCACTGGACCTTCAGAGGAAAATTACATCCTTCTACAGGATTATTGCTCCAACAGAACTACATCTGTCACTCCAGGAGTACTGCAGCCACAATTGTAACTGGACTGCTACCAACACCCTGACCAACAAGGTGTCAGGTGGTATTCTGAGTCTGTCAGTGGTTTTTTTTTTGTACTACTGCATTTTTGGTTTAATTTTCCTAGTAAAGAACTGCCATTCCTGTTCCCATATCCTTGCCTGAGAGCCCATTAAATTCAAAATTATAATTCAGAGGGAGGGGGTTTATATTTTCCATATCAAAGGAGGATCCTACCTTCCTTAGCAGACACCTGTCTTCCTAAACATTAAGAGTATAGAAATATGGCAGAAGATAAACCCTCAGGCATTCCAGCTGGTCCTGGGAGATCACAGGGACTGGGTGTATATGGGCTTCATTTTTGATTGTAAAGAAGTAGGCAGAGTAAGTCTGGCCATGTTCAGTGAGATCCTGGGTGCAGGGATGGGGTGGGTCACACCAGAAGTCCAACCACATTAACAATCCCAGATTCACAAATAGCGTGGTTCATGAACTCAGTGCTGGAGGTTTTCTTGGCTCAATAAGGACTCTCACAAACACAGGCATGTTCCTGCTCTGCCTAAAGCTGGTCTGTGATTGAGGCCTCTTCCTGGGAGAGTGAGGGAAAGCAGGCAGTCATATGGCCTGGCTTTGTTTAGAGGAACAGTCTATTAACTATTTTTGACTTATGAAGAACAGATCCTGCATGGGGAAAACAGTAGTAGATTCTTTGGGAAAATTGGGAAGCTAGTGGTTTCTGACACCAAGGTCATGTTTAGAAAACACCGTCAGTATCTCTTACTGACTAGTTACTACGAATGGAAGAATACTAAATACGCTTCTGTTAAGTCTCCACAGATTCAACTACATAGTGTTTTTACAGGAGTTCTGTTTCTAGATAACTCTTCAATAGAAAGCAATCGATAGGTAATTTTGGTTATTCTTCCCCCAAATAATGCTTTTCTTCTGCACTTTTGATCATTTGATCAGGTCCAGAGATAGTCACTGACTGTCGCTCTTCCTCTTATTATTAACAATACTGTCAAGATTTGGACTCTGTTTACATATCTATTTCTGTAAACCATGATTTTCAAAGGAGGTGATGTACAGAGTAAAACAAGACCCAACACTTATTCTTTAAAAAAACAGTATTTTCAAAGCCAAAGCTGTGGTGTCAGCCAGACTAATCTGACCCATCCACAAGATCAAGTTCAGCTTCCTTCACCAAGATATTTCTATTTCATCTTTGTTAAGTTAACCTCAAGTAAAATTCTAAATTGCCTCTAAAAGTGTTATTTGGTTGCATGTAGTTCTACATCCACAGGAGGGGGCACTTGAATAAAATTTTGAGCAGTTTGCCAAGTACATCTCATTTCATATCTCCTTTTGTGCACAGTGGTTCTGTGTGTTGGAGAAGGGGAAAAACAAAAAGATTACGGAGGTGCATGGAAACTGAATAGCCCATCAAGTCCTGAAATATATTTCTGAGTTCTTCTAATAGGTGGATATTGCACTGTTTCGGTTATGCTTTGCTTCAAATCAACTAGTACAATCCACACACACAAAATTATCCATCAAAATAAATCAAACATTGAGTCATATTATTCCCTTGGTCTGAAATTTTTGTTGTCCGCTTCAGTAGGCAATATGGCTTTTTACAATGAAGCCTTTGTTTCATACTTAACATCCATGTACAGACCTTTAGAGGGCTGAACTAGACTAAAGTGCAAGTCTGGTGCAGAGAAACTTTACTACAGTGTATTTAAACATCTTTGTTTAAACAACTTTGTTTAAAAAGAGATTTGTTTTCCATACCTGCCTGGAGTACACCCATGCTTCCTGAGAGGAGCAATAAGTGAAGGTAATGATATTTTCGCATGCATTACCAGTAGTCTGCACTTCAGCTATGCTGATCTGTCAGACCTTTCTGAGTGAATAGGACTTAGCTAAGCATTAGGAAAGTAGATATGTAGCTCTGCTAGACCATGTTTTATGTTCTTTGCCCCTCACTAAGGCCTCTCTGGTCTTTCATGATTGACAAGGTGTAGCACTTGAACTGATTTCTAGCTCCAGTGGACTTGAAGATTTTCAAAGCTGAAACTATGAAAGAAGCAGGCACAAGTTTAAATACCGGCAGGACTGAGAATTACTTCTACCAGTAGAATCAATAGTAGGTTTTTATATGTATTTCTCCTCCTCCTTCCACTCTTGCTTTTGTTCAGTTTAAATCTAAACTCTGGATATGGACACTGTGATGCTCAGGACTGGAAACAGAGCTGTCTTCACTGGAGCATCAGGTTCATACATAGAACTGCAGTGAAGATGTCACAGCAGAGACCCACTACTGCTGCGGCATGGCTCCTGCTCACAGATCCAAAGCTTATCCACAGCCAGAGCAGACTTCTTTTGTCTGGGCAGGGACAACAAAGAGATGACTGCTGATTTCAGTACTCATATTGTAACACTGAGGAGAAGGAAAAAAGAATAGATCTGATGTAACTTGCAAAACATCTTTCTTTTACCTTTCCTGTGGTCCAGTGGAGGCAGATGTGACTCTTGCTGTCTTCCATGGGCCATACAACAGTCAGACACTGTAGTTTGAAAATAACTCTTGTAACAAGAGTTCTTAGGTATGGGCAGGGTCCTAGAACAGGAAAGAAAAGGGAGGAAGTGGTGAGGATCTAATATTAAATTTGTCACATTACCCTATGCTTCCTAGTGACATATCCACAATAAATTAAACTAATTATTTTCCTTGTTGCCCATGTTATGAGCTCCATGTAGGAGAACAGACATATGGCTGGATTGTTTTGTGTTACTTCCCTCTTCCCCTCTTGCTTTTGTCTTCTCTTATGATACCGTGGTTGCATTTTAAAGCCTCACAGCACTGGCCTAACTACACTCTCTGACAGCTGCAATCAGATTCTGGTTTGCCTGACTTCTAACAATTCTACCAGTGAAATTCTGGCTGACTGCAGTAAGAACAGAATTGGAGCAGTTCAGGCTCCTCTAAAAATACCACTTCAAGAGATTGTTGTAGGAAAACATCATGATTCTCCACCTGAAAGAGTGAACATTTATTAGGGCTAACATGATTGGAATTGGAACCTGAGGCAGGGAAGGAGACACCTTTTTTTGCATATGTGGGTAATGGGTGAGAAAGCAGGACCTAATTTTCCTGGTCCCAGGCAGATGGGTTGAGCCTAAGCCTCATTGTTTAAAGTTATGCCAAATGCCATTCTGTTGATGTCTTTGATTTCTCACAAGTCATTTCATCCTGCTACAAAGCCCTTGACTATTTGAGAACTATTCAAGGTCAGCTACTGTCCCACTTCATATTGCTGCTTTTCAGAGAAGCATCTGCAGAACTGTGACCACTTAGTGTATCTGTGACAAAGCTAGGACAATTTCTTTGATTCTTTTTCTTTTTTGAGAAAGACAGCTGCTTGGCTCCACTGATAGCAATGCAATCTCAAATTCCTGAGACTCCAATTAAAAACTAGATCTGTTTCCAAAATGGTAAGGACATATCAGGGGATAAAGGATTTGAATTTATTGTAATGAATATAAAGCTTATCTCCTTATTTTTGGCCACAGACAAGCCTTTCTGTAAAGGAGTACTCGTCCTGTACTCCAACAAAATGGAGACTGCAATTAGTGCTTTTTCCCTACGTGAGATGTCTAGATTTCAGGAACTGGCAATGGTGAGATAAACATATGATTAAGTGTGGTGATCTAATACAACAGCTGGAAAACTTTCTGTGTCAAATCTGCCTTGTGTCCAGCTTACTTGTTTTCTCTGAGACATTTAGGACTTGATGTTCCCAAGTGTGTGACATCTCTCTCCATATCAGACAGCCAAACATGTAAAATTGCTGCTTGGTATTTTGGTTCAATATTACTTGAGAAGTAGGCCTGGTAGTACTTTTTGTCTTATGAGTATTCACTACTGGGATCTGCCAAAAAAGGAGATGATGTTGTGAGTTGTAGTAATTCAGAAATAGGCTCTGCCTCAGCTCTGCCCAAGCTTGCTCTGCCAAAGTCTTCAATGTCAGTTTGAGTCCTTGCCTTTTGATGGTGATTACAGTGGACTCCTGGTGAGCTCAGAATAATTAAGCTAAATCTTTTCTCTTGTCTGAGAGCAACCATCCTATCTCTCCTTTTGAGCTGTGTGTGGTTATAGACCTGGATCCAGGCTTCACCAAGAGATTGGGAAACAGACGTCTCTACAGTACCAGCAAAATGTCACTCTAACTTCAGCTGATGCACCACTAATTGCCAGAAGCAGATACATAGCAACTGGGGGTGTCAAAGTCACTGAGATGCTTGCAGATCCCAGTGCACAGCTGGGATCAAAGAGGACGGAACATGATGTTAATGTTGGATTCAAAGGAATGCTCTTATGTAAACCGAGTAACACGCCTCTGCAACTGCTCAGCATTGTGCATGGTGTCCAAGCCTATCTGGACCAGGTCCTGGCCATAAGGAAATGTAGTTTGATTGAGTTATAATCACTGACAAAGGGTTCTTTGAACCTGTTTAAAACCTAATCTTTAAAAACAGCTAGACATATTCAGGGATGAAAAGTTCATGGACTGTAAGCAAAGAAGACATTTTCTGTGGTTGAAGAGGTCTGAAGCCATGAAGCCAGAAGCTGAGATACAGTGGGAGAAAAGCTGTCACCTGCTTGATGCGACATTGGTCTTTCCTTTCATGCTGTAATCAAAAACTACCCCCACTTACATAGGCCTTTGCTCTTGGTACTATAGCTGCCAGTTTTCACTGCTCTCAGTGCAGGTGCTTCTGAACAAGACAACTAAAGGGCCAGGGCTTTAGACACACTTGTTTTACTTTGTACACCTTTGTACCTAAAGAGAGGACAATTGATTAGCTTTTCATCCTCAACCTGGGGACAAACACAATGTTATACAGGGAAGGTTAGTTTGAAATACATTTTTCTTCTGAGGAAATTGCAACATCTCTGCAGTTCTGAGACTGTCACATTCTGAAATGCAAAAACCAGAGAGATCTCAAACCCAGAAACAAAACACTTCAGCAGCTTTCTTTATTTCTCACCCTTACCTCCCACCATTTTATTGGATTCCTCCTTAAGCCAGAAGTGATGGGACTAAAGACAACAAGGAAGATCTTGGAGAGAAATGGAATGCCTTACAGTGGATAGAGGAAAGCAGAATCTGGCATTTCAGTAATGCAAATTGAGCAGACTAATTTTGCTCCTTACCACAGATTTTATCTTGTCGCCCCAGAAGAAAATATAAATTAATACTTAATGAAATACCCTTTCCTGCCACTTGGTTCCTCAAAGACAGTCAGATTCTGATCTCCCATTATCCTTTTTCTGGAAGGCAGCCTACAATACAAAGGTTCAAAAAGAAGTTTGGAGGTTTTTTTGTTTTTTTTTTTTTTTTGTTTTGTTTTTTTTTTTTTTTTGTTTTTTTTTGGTTTTTTTTTTGTTTTTGTTTTTGTTTTGTTTTTTTTTGGTTTTTTTTGTTTTGTTTTGTTTTGTTTTTTTTGGTTTTGGTTTTGGTTTTGGTTTTGGTTTTGGGGTTTTTTTTGTTTGTTTGTTTTTTGTTTTTTGTGTTTTTTTGGGTTTTTTTTGTTTTTTTTTTCATTGTGTATATCTGAGCTGTTTGGAAAAACAAAACAAAGAGAAACATAAAACAAAACAAACACAGAAAAAAAAAGAAGATTGAAAAGGAAAATCACTAGTGTCAGTGTTCCTACCACTTGGTTCTGCTGTCAAGGACAGAATAAATCTGTAATTGTCTGCAATAGATAATGATTTGTTCAGACACGACTTCCCTCTGTAAACTGGCAGATGATACCAAGTTGGGTGGCCATGCTGATATGCTGGAGGATAGGAAAGCTCTGCAGAGGAATTTGGACAGGCTGGACTAATGGGCCAGTAAGAGGTTCAACATGAATAAATACTAGGTCCTACCCTCTGGTCACAACAACCCCATGCAGTGCTACAGGTTGGAGGAAGAGTGGCTGAAAGCTGCCTAAGGAAAAGGACATGGGACTGATGGTTGGCAGTGGCTGAACATGAGCCAGCAGTGAGCCCAGGTGGCTGAGAAGGCCAATAGCATCCTGGCCTGTATCAGTATATAATATAATGATTTCAGTACAGAAAAAAATCTTATTTTTAAAATTCTCAGCAGAAAGACCTTGCTGTGACTGCCAGCTCTTACATTAAAAAACAAAACAAAACAAAACAAAACAAAACAAAACAAAACAAAACAAAACAAAACAAAACAAAACAAAACAAAACAAAACAAAAACAAACAACAAAACAAAACAAACAAACAAAAAAAACCCAACCAAACAAACACCACCAAAGCAAAACAACCAACGAAACAAGAAAACACCAAAATAATAAATAAAATAAAAGAAATAATTCTTTTGGGGAAAGGTAGGGAGAAGAGAGCAAAAAGATTGTGGACAGCTGCTATATGTATTTCCATGTGCAAGAGATTGGGAGGAATTGAATATAAGATGGTTTTATACCAAAGTGCCTGTACAAAAATAAAATGTTAATTCCTTCATTACTAAAAATATTATACCACCAGTAGACAGGGCTGATACTGTCTATTTCCATGGAGACCACTGCAGTATTTTAGAGCTCTGGTTTTATAGGCAGAGGAATATGCTGTTGAATTAACTAATGCTTGAGAAGATAGACATAAATCCTCATTATGTATTTTGGGAACTCGCATAACCTTAAGGCAATGCACCTACAACATTATAATAACATCCTCTGGCTTGCACTAACTACTTCTTTCTGGTGGTGTCAGTGACACAAATGTCCAGAAGCAGTGTTAGTGTTTTGATGGTCTTTACCAGGGCCCTCTGCATTACCAAGGCCCTCAACATAAGGACTCATCCATCTGACACTGTTGTGAAAGGGAACAACCTGATGCTGTCAACTGTGTGCAGGTTTGTTCTGTTAATTCCTGTGATAGAAAGAGCAGAGTGCAGCACTGTGTTAACCTCACACAGACAATAGTCAACATAAAGCAGAAAAAGGCAGAGGTGAGCAATTTTTCTCATTTCTTTGTTCATTTCTAGGCTGTGAAATCACTATGGTGAGCAAGGGGTGCATGTAATGACCCTCCCTTCCTTCCTCCNTAAAAAAACTCTGCCTAAGAACCAAGGTTAATGGAGTTCAGGAAGATAAGCCCTCCTTGAAGGAATTCAGCATTTTGCATGACTGAACCCTATAAAGTTCATTACTCTTGCAAGCCTCAGCATGAGCTGTGATCCAGTTCACTTGGCAAAGATGAATTTAGTCTGTCAGTATCAGCCCTTCATTCCTGTGTAAAAACTTGCACAAAAACCATTGGCCCAAATCTGCAACCTGAAAGAATATGTGGGAAGGAGGCTTTTACTCAGCTGTGGCATCTGACATGAAGTTAGCTTTCAAATACCAAAAATAGTGTCCTGAAGCACAGCGATGGAGTTTCTCACAGATGGATGCATGCACAATGTAACTTTGCTATGAGTGCACCAAGGACATACAGTCTGCTTGCATTTTCCTGTGCAACTTCATCTTGTGTTACTTTTTCCAGAATCTAAAAGCCTGACTGCTATTAACTTCTTTCCTTTACTTTTGAATATCTGGTAGATCTCCTGATAGTACCAGTGCAGTATTAATGCTTTGTACCTACTTTCTCGCACAAATACCTTGTTTAATCAAAATATTGGGAAGGTTTGTATTTATCACAATAGAACTGGGCAACTCCTGACCCCAAACCTGAGAACATTTTAGAAGGTGTATCAAAAAGGCCATGTCTTGTAAACTGTAGCTTTAGCATCATCTTTAATCACGAATTCCTTTAATGTAAGTAGGAAATTTACAATGTCTTGAGTAAAACCAATGCTAAAAAAGGAAACTACTGTAATTCTCATATTCTTTCCTTGGTAATTCTATCATGCAGGCTTAGAGCTACCTACTTTTCCTGCTCCCTGAGCAGAAGCTCATCAACTCTTGACCCAGAATAGCATAAAAATGTCAGTCCATCCCCCAAAACAACTTCTAAAAGCCAGGAAGCCAGTAACTGAGATGTGTCTTTTAGAGACCAGTAGATACCTTGGCTTGGAAAAGCTATTAAAGCAGAAATATTTTCAGTGAAGTTAGTACAGTTGCATTTAACTGCATCTAACTACCAAATCCTTGTTCACATGCTGAAATTGGACCAGCTGAAATATAAAATTATTTAACTGAATCAGAGAAAAACCCTTATACACATGGACTCTCTAAAGCATTTCTTACCAAATTGAGATAACTCAAGAAATGCCTCAGAGTTATTGTTTTCACTCTATGTAAAGTGTCTGTTTTAGTAATCTGGACATAGATTTAAGAAGGAGTGCTCTTTGCACACAGAACCCCACCACTCCGTTGTGCCAGGCCTCGTGTCATGCTCAAGCTGGCAATGTGTATTGTTCTGATAGATGGATGAAGGCAAGGCACCATTTTCCTTACCTTCAGCTGGGTCTGTTTACCATGCAGGTGTAGACAAGATGCTTCTCTGGAATTCCATTGCTCCTCCATTACTACCCATAGTCTCTTCTCCTTTCCTACCCTACCTGCACCATGGAAAGGCTCTTTCCATGAGCTGCCTCCTTCCTCCTGCAAGGTCACTGCGGCTGACTGCTTTGTTTCAAGAATAGAAAGGTGAGCTGTATGACACAGAGCAAGATTTCTCCATTCCCAAAGCCCTTCACTTATGACTAGAAGGTATGACTGTCACTTTCACAGTGCCTGTGGTGAGGGCTGGGACAAGAACTGTATCCTTTTAATAGTAGAATGGTTTCCTATTATCCCCATTGCATCATGGGTGCAGATGTGCTGGCAAGAGGTAAGATGTGATGAGGAAATTACCTAATGCTTTTCGCAGACTTTTTCTCTCCTTCTGTGTCTAAGGCACCATGAATATTACTGCTAATAATTATGAATGAAGCAGGCAAACATGATCTTAATCTAGCAGTAATTTGAATATGGAAGTGCTGAGCCATGTGTCCTATGATCCTATGATTGCCAATTACCAGTTTTACAGTAATCACAGCAGTACTTGAACAGTGTTGCAAGCAGAGGTGTCAGTGTTAGTTTCTTCCATGTGAAGGAACAAGAGAAAACAGCCACTTTCTACAGTGATTTTCTACAAACTCTGGTGATGGAATGAGCCTGATCCTGGTGTGGCATCTATATTTGGAAAGTCTTTAAATCCTAGAATGCTGAAATTTCTTTATATGCACTGGGCTCCTGCTTTTGGGGTAACAAGTCTATGCCAGAGACTGCGGTTTTAGGGTGACAGCCTGATTGCCACTACTTTATATTCACAGCTTTCCTGGAAACCACTGCATTGTGCCTGAAGTACGTACCTGGGCATGAGGGACTATGGTAGAGAACTCCTGATTCTTTTTGCAAACTGTTGCTAATTCCAAAACACCAACAATGGACATAGTTCAATTCACCCAGTCAATGCATTAAAAATATTGGCATCAGCTGGAGCTGTGTTCCTTGATCTCTTCACTGAACTAGAACTGCTTTGCTTCTTGGCTGGTACCCATGTGGATATCTCAGAGTATGATAGGCCCCCACATGGACATTGGCAGTGTAGTCAGAGGCAAAGGATAACTTACACTGCCCAGTTTTTCTGATTACAGCAGTGATTTAATTCTTGAGGACACCTGCAAATGGTAGAAAGACACCTGCAAAAATCCCACAGTTGTGGCAAAAAACCCCAGGCCTTAATGATGAAGACTTTTGGAGGTCCTACAAAGTAGAATTCATCAAGCAGGGCAGCTAGGAGATGGTACATGCTGGAAAGAAGAATAAGAAGTTGCAAGGATTAGTGTGAAAATCCAGGGAAAGAAGCTCTGTTGGAAAATCCTGTGTCCATCAAATAATTTTATGTTTGTCTAGGGTATGTTTGAGCAATTAAAAAGAATAAACCAAAACTGATGCAGCTAACCAGTATTAAGAAAGAAAAAAGCTGTTATGGACTTATTAGTATGTTAGAAAGCACATCACCATGTTAATCAAGTATCAAATCAGGTTTATATCTTGAATAACCTTATTTTTATACAGTCTAAGGAACTGAGCATAAGAAATAGGGTGGTAATCATTATCTGAATAGCCAAGTGTGGAAAATTGAGACATTAATCGTCTGAGATATTTCACTTGAAAATATACATAGACATAGGAAGAAATAGGCTCAGTCCTGGCTGAATATCAGGGCTGAGATGTGACTCAGCATCATCTATTGACCCTGTAAATTCCTGTTTCTCTGTCAGTTACACTTATATGCATTTATGACCATTTTTCTCTGCTCTGTAGCCAGTATAGTCACTATTTATGGAGCTAGTCTCTACTAGTCTTTGCATTTGCAAGGCAACCTGAAGAGCTTCAAGGCAGACCACAAATAACTAGTTAAAGACAAGATGTACAAAGGAACTCAAATAAAGATTTTTATTCTACTGAATGACCTACACAACCATATACTTTATTTTTCTAAAAAAAACTGCTATTTTCTATGTCTGCATTAGCATTTCGTGCCAGCAACATCAAAGTCTTCCTGTACCTCAGGTTCAGTTTGGTATGTGTGCACAGCTGGGCTTCCATTACACCTATGTGTGGGAAGGAGGTAGTTTTCTCATGCCTGACTAAGGGCAAAAGACACAAATGCTGTGCTGTCTGTGTTGTAAAGGTAATATCTAAATTAGGATATGGAGGACAAGCTTGCTTATGCATTGGTTTGAGGCAATAACAGGCCCCGAGCCTCACATCTCCTCTTTGTAAGCTTTGAGATGCTAACATTTCTGCTACAAACTCACAGACAGGAGCAAAGAGTAGACCCAAATGAATGCAGAATTGTGCAGCAGTAGCCGACTAACAGGAAGAGTGTTTCACTCTGCAGTGGAAAAAAGACTTTTCTGGCTTACAAATGGAAACTAATGGCTCTACCAGGAGGAGACGACAAAAGAATCAGGATCACAGGCCCACAGATTCACAAAATCACAGAATAAACTGAGTTAGAAGGCCCCCTTAAAGAACATGGAGTCCAGCTACTGGCTCTGCACAGGATCATCTCCAAGAGTCCCAGCACGTGCCTGAGAATATTGTTCAAATGCTACTTGAACTCTGTCAGGATGGTGCTGTCACCACTTTCCTGTGGAGCCTGTTCCAGTGGCCAACCATCCTCTGGGGGAAGAAACTTTCCACAATACCTAACCTAAACCTCCCCTGACACAACTTCAGGTCATTCCCATAGGTTCTGTCATGGAGAAGAGATAAATGCCTGCCCCACCTCTTCCCCTCAAAAGGAAGGTGTAGCCTGCAATGAGGTCTCCTCTCAGTCTCCTCTTCTCCACGCTGAACAGAACAAGCAGCCTCAGCTCTCGTCACACAGCTTTCCCTTTGGGCCCTTGACCACCCTTGTTGCCCTCCTTTGGATGCTCTCTAACAGCTTAATGTCCTTCTTATATTGTATAACCCAAAACTGCCCCCAGCACTCAAGGTGAGGCCACCCCAGTGCACAGTAGAGTGGGACAATTTCTCCCTTGACCAGCTGGCAATGTTTTGCTTAATGCCAACAACTTGGAGAATTCACAAGTCTCCAAGGGCGGGGGAAAAAACAGTTCAGTTTTCTGAGCTAGTGTCCTTCACTTTACTCACCTTATTTGCTCTGCCATATTATTGTTTGTAAGCTGCTGTCTTCTGGGGTTGCCCCTCCACAGATTTGCTGTGTGCCAGGCTAACCCAGTGTCACCACTGGTTATGTCTTGGATGCAGTGAGCAAAGCTGGGTTCCTACCTGGTTAGCAGCTAATGAATGTCCCTCTGTATCCTGCCTTTTCCTCATCTGCACTGTTTCTTCAGAGCTGTCCCTTTTCTGCCAAGCCTGGTACATGAGGATTGGCTAAGTGGGAGCAAAGGAAAACAGGCTGTCACTCACATTTGTCTTCACTACCCTGCCTCCTTCAGTGCCAGAGAGGAGATAAATTGACTCGCAACCCCCCAAGGCTGGTCTACAATACTTTACAGTCTCTAATGGATTTTAACACTTACAGGAAGGCAGTCTTTAAACCAAATGTCTATACAATAACTAACTTAATTTTGCATTTAGTATTGAGGACAGTGAAAAATGTCTGAACTGGAGAGGAAGAAAATTACCTCTTTGAGGAGTAGTTTGCATTTCTTCTTGCCAGGGGCACTAAAAATGATATATCCCATGGATTTATTTGCCATGTTCCTGAGCTAAGTGTTAGAAGGTCAGGATTGCAAACTACATGGAAAATGCACTACCAACTCTCTTTGTCCTGAGGGTTATTTTGGCTTGCTGGGAGTACTTTTTGTCTTAGCAACACAAACTGGCTTGCAGAGTCTGGGAAAAATGAGGTATTCTAGTTTTTGGGTAATCATTTGTTAAGAATCACAGTGACAGGAGCACTAAAAGACCACCAACAGGGAAACCTTGCTGCCTAGAGAGGGTGTCAGTGCTCTGTTCTAGCTCCTGAGCTCATAAAATTCCACTGTGCAATTTTTCTCTCTCAACTGGCCTTGAGCATTTGCAGCATCTCCACAACTGGCTACTGCATTAGTAGGATACAGCTGAATGCATTTTTTAAAAGAATTTTGGATACTCTGAGTAGCACAACTAGGGGAGTTGAAAGGAGAGCATGGGAAAATGGAAAATTTCCTGGATTAGTCTCATCAATCTATTGTAAAAGAGCTTGTTAAAGGGTTATTTTAGGAAGGAATGCTTGTAAGTCATCAGGTCCTCTGTTGAAAATACTTTCTAAAAACACAACAAACCAACTCTGCTGCTATTGACAGTGCATACACAGAGTGTTTTCTTGTTTGTTGATTTTAAAAATCTTATGCCAGGGTATTTTGGCTGCCATATTTACAAGCTGAATCCATAGCTTTGATCATTGTGGCAAAAAAAGTTTCTGGGNTCCCACTGCTTGATTGGGGTGGACTGTTTTCCTTCCAATTGACAAGAAAAACCCAACATAGTCCTGCTAACAGCAGGAAAATCTTGGTATTAACCATATAATGGCGGTCAGGTCTTTGCCTCCTGTTTAGATCAGCAATTCTGTAAACCTAATTACAAAATGAGACACTGAAAACGTCATTGCTGTGCTGCAGTTTGAACACCTAACTATGATTCTAAAGTTAGAAAAATCTTACTCAAATGCCCTGGCCTCGGAATAAACATTTCCCACCTTGAGAATCATTTAAGAGAATGTAGTGATTAAATGAAAATAGACAGGCAGGGAAAGGTGCAAGTTGTCCAACACATGATAGCAAATGAATTGCAGATTTAGGAGCAAAACTTTGCTCTTGACATACAGCCCATACATTATCTCTTGCAGTCTGTGTTTTTCTGAAAACCTGCTTGAGAAAATATACTTTTTAGTGACTGCAGGCAACATTAAGATATTCTAATGTAGGAAATAAGTGACTTGATGTTATTAATGAGAAAGATGGTAAGGTCAACAGCTAATAACAAAGGAAACCAGTCAGGTACAGGGTAAACATGAAATTACTTGTATTGGGTTGGTATTTTCAAAAATTGTCCTCCTCTAAACCTGCCTGGAGGCTGCTTTAAGGAGCAGAATGAAAGAACTCAGGACAAGTTACCTTTTAATTATTTTTCTCAATATGTTCTCTTTGCATATCAATTTTATGAAATGGAAGGTTTCCTACTTTCCATGAAACAGACTGCTGGATATACAGATATTCTCTTAGAGACCTTAGAGTAGAAACAATTTAAAAAAATAAATAGTGGAAACCACAACTGCTCGGGGGATTTCTTTTCTAATTTAATGCTCTCACATATCTTCTGTTTCCTGCAACTCAATTTGACAACATAAACCATGAATATTGAAGTGTACAATACTACTATATACTTAGTCCCATATCTGATAGTGGGTGCTTCCAAACAGAAGCTGGCTTTCTGTGTATGGAGTCACAAAACTGCTGTCATTATTAGCTGAAGTGATTCCTTCAGCATGTTGTTCAGCTTGGGAATAGAAAATTATTTTCAATACTTTTTTCTTTGAACTTTTGAAATTGTTCAGACTTCCAGATTACCAGTCAAATCACAGCTCTTCATATCCACATGCCCCAGTTTTGCTAGGAAGTTTTGAATTATTTACACAATAGGATTGTGTGCATTGGGAGCAAACGATTAGAAGCAAGCAAATCTAAAATCTAAATGAAAAGGCATCTGGTTGGTTGGCATGGGGACTTACTTTTGTGACCCAGAGGCTAAGAGTAAACAAGAAAAAGAATGAGTGTTTAAGAGATGGTTAAGTTAAAGTCCTCCTAGACAGCCAGGTCTTTGGCTGCAGTGTAACAGCAGTGAACACATGATCCCCACGTGTGTGACCACGGGTATGTGTGGGCATTTGAATGGGTCTGTGCACATTCATCAAGAAGGGAAGGAGCTTTCCCAAGGGGGGCCTGCATGCTTGCCTTCACATGAGGAAGCTGGCCCTCACAAAGCACTGGCCAGGAGGAGCCTCTGACAGTGCCATTATCACAGAATCAGAACCAGAAATTCTCCAGAATCTCCATGTCATTCAACCCTGTGGCATAGCATAGTCCTCAGGGAGCTGTCAGGGAGTGCTGCAACTTGAAAGGAGGGAAGATGTTTGTGTCTCCTTCATCCAATATCATCACTTCCATCCAAAGGGAAAGCTTCTGGTTCCAGTACCACCAAAATCTGTGACTGACAGGGTTTCGCTGCAAGCAGCATTTCCTTTACTGTTGGCTGGAACTGAGTAACACCCTTGTATTGGTCAAAGTGTCTTATGCTACTGGACAAGGTTTCAGTCCTATAACTTTGAATAATTCCCTTGGAAAACATAATTTAAAATATGCAGTGCCATCTTCAGTGACTACAACAGAAGAGTATTCGGTGAATAACAGCTTGAACACTTGTTGCAGCTGATACAGTAATAGCATCATTATTATAGTAAAAACTATTTTGACATTTCTTTGAAAAATATGGGAATATGTCAGCACCATAACCACCTGTATACTGGTAAAATAAAAACATCTATACTTCTATTTAAAACAATGTCTTCATAACTGTATGTAACAGATATGGAATATTTGATGCAGACCCATCTTGTGCTAACACTTAATATATAGAATGACATTATTAAATAGAGTAGATACCAAGTGGTTTATTGAAACATGACTTTTCCAATGATTCTAGGGCTTCAGTTACCAGAGGGATTTGCTGGAGGTTTGTTGGCCATGTAGGTCTGTTCTGTGTCTTTTCTGAGCTCTATTTTCTTCTTACAATCAGTGTAAAAAATGCCTGTTATTCATGCCAGTGTAGTATTATAATCCCTAGATTTTGTATGGAAAACAGTTATAATTAATTTTTCAAATTCCATCAGCCAAAACTGTCCAAGACATCTTCTGTCTAAAAGCTGACACCTGAATGGGTTGGTTGCACTTATGTACTTAGAGACTCCCACAGGTGGAGGAGAGACAAGGCTGAAAGTATCAAAGATGGTGAAATACACTGGAAAGCATACTGAGGAAAGGTTCTGTGCCTGTACGAGCAGTCCTTGGACTTTGCTAGAGAATCACAGCACTGGCAGACCAAAAATTATTATTCTTTTCGGGGTTGTTGCCTGTGCTCTGGGGCTTCAATATTAGACTTACAACAGGAGTAATGTGGTACAGTGCAGTCACAAGAAGATAATACACCTGAATGAAATGCAGAAATATTCCTTCCTACACAATCAAGTACCTTGTTGGGGCATATTTAGCTTGCTCAGTGAAGAGCAAGGGAAATTTTCTTCTGAAAAGTGAGATGTGCTAAAGGAGACTTCACAGCAGAAGTTAATACATAACACAGAAAAGCAGCTTACTTCTGAAAGTAGTTAGTAAGAGTTGTGTGTTACACTGATCTGTCTGTACATTTCTGGAAGAGCTGTGTGGAGTGAGAACTTTGCTTTTTTTCCAGGAACAGCTTCCTTGCTGGTCCCTCTTCCCAAGGGTTTTAGAAAAGCTAATGTGATAGTAGTCCTTATAAGCAAGCAGAACTGAGAGCCCCCTATGTTCTATGGCACCTTTGTAGGTTCTTCAAAGAACCAAAGGTGTAACTCATTTGTTAGGGGTCCAGCTGTGTGAGAAGAGGGTGAAGAGTAAGGGGGACTAATGCAGGAAATACAGCGACTGCAGGGACATGGCCTGTATAGGGAAATACAGAACATTTCCTGCAAATCTGCTCTTAGCATAACATATGAAGCTGCAAAACTGTCTGCTTGTGCAATTGCTAAAGAATTGATCCCATACAGTGACAACTTTTAAAAACCCTATAATTTTAGCAATGCATTGCACTAAATTTTAGAAAGCACCCCTTTTGAATTAGGAAAATTAATTTCTCTGACAAGAGAATTTCTTTGTTGTAGTTTTTGAAATGTTTAAATTCAACCACTTCTGCGATTTGCCAACAAAGGAGGTTTCTTGCCTCAGGAACCACTGGCAAAGCAGCAGTGAGCCATTTATCACATGAGCCATTTATCATACTGCATAGCAAACATTAAACAAACCCACTTGTCTAAATTAATGAGGGCTGTTGCCTGTAAAAGCTTCAGATCTGAGCAGGAGATGTTCTGCAAAGCTATAATACTGGTTTCCCCAAGGAGAGACAATGTTTTTATTTCAATGAAAATATTTAATGAGCCCTGTACTAAATTCACTAGTTTCTATTTCATCCAATAAACAGAATGATGCACTAAAAGATGAATAAGGAAAATCATCAAGTTGGCTGCTTATACTTTGGTTTCTGACAGCTCCTAGTTAGATAATCCTTTAATTATTTGTAAAAAAAAGACCTCTCTTGAGTTCTCCATTGGACTGAAAAAAAATTCTCCTTCTCATCATCCATGAGCAATCTGGCTAGGCCTCTTGGCACACAGAAAGGTTTCTGCATTGCTTTGGTTTATGCATATATATCAATAAGCCAGCCAAGTTTCCTCTGGCTTTGTATAATCAGAGATCAAGGACAGGATCTGAGGAAAGCAGAGGTGTGCTGCTTGCTCCCCAGAACTCCTGAAGTGCTGCTTCCTTCAATTTTTCCTACCTAGTTAAGGTTCAGTAATCTTGATTGCATGCTGTTACACAAGTGCTATGTGTCTTTTCCCAAGATGACTCTTAGAGCATAGGTGAAGAATCCATTCCAAAGAAATACCTCTTTGGTTGGTCAAATTTTTCCAGTATTCCCCCAAATCAGCAGTCACATCTGAGTCCAGCTTTCAGATACATGTGGGTTGCTCAGCCTTCCTTACATCACGTCAGTGGAGGTATTTAGTATTCTTTTGTGTGAGCTAGCATTGATGTCATGATTTTCTTTTCATTTCTTCCAAACAGTTTGAAGACAAGACGCAGAAGGGAGGTAAAATTATGTGATTAATGTTTCTTATGCTCCTCACTTAGTGTATGCTATTTAGGTGACTCCAAACATATTGAGGTGACTCAGGTAGGCTTATTCTTCTGTGTTTGATTGAGAATGTAAATGTCTTCCCAGAACAGATACATGCAGTGAAGTGACACTTAAATAACAAATTTCCCTGAAACCTTCTTGACTAAAGGGCAGAATTTGCAGTAAATTACACAATGGGAAAGTAATTGGCTGGCTTCTTTCTGCTTAGCTCTTNACTCAGACCCTAGAGCTTTGCAGAGAAAGCCATCATTCTGTTTCATTACTTTCAGCAGAGTAGTTGTGTAGTGCAGGGTTTGGATTCCTCTCCATGAACACATCAGGAGGGCTGGGCATGGTATCTGGAAAACTTTTCACTCTTTTCTAAACAAAAGTGATACCTTAATACATCAACTATGTTTCAACAAACAAAACAGAAGGTAATATCAATGGATCAGGAATAACTCTTCAAAATGCCTTTATGAGGGTGGTAAGTTACTGATGCTCTAGTTAAAACCTGCTTGCCAAGAGCACACAGGAGAGTGAATGCCACCAGTTCTGCATTTTAGTGCTGCAAAACTAAGGTGCAACTCCACCAATGCTTGCTACAGCCTGTCAAGCTGTGTCTTCTGCCACCACTGGTCTTCGAAATTTGTGTAGTCTGCACCTCACTGACCTATATTAAATATTCTTTCTGTTTCATAAGAGCAGATGGAAAGTCAGGCTGATGCTATTGGAACATGAGCTCTGTATATAACAACAAAAAAAAAGAAAGTGAATAAACCAAAGAGCATAAGCAAAAATGAGTGCAGTAGCTCCCCTGAAGCTTCTCTTGGCCTAGTATTTTTTTCTGAGCAGGAATGTACAGAACCATCAGGAAAGGAAGACTGCAGGCCAAGTTTTGTGT
>WEIU01014322.1:0-11832 GCA_013389925.1 Aegithalos caudatus
GACCCCAGTGTGACCTTGCAGGGACTGAAGGAGCCCTGGGAGAGCTGGAGAGGGACTGGGGACAAGGGCCTGAGTGCCAGGACACAGGGAATGGCTCAGAGGGCAGGGCTGGATGGGAGATTGGGCAGGAATTGTTCCCTGGCAGGGTGGGCAGGCCCTGGCACAGGGTGCCCAGAGCAGCTGTGGCTGCCCCTGGATCCCTGGCAGTGCCCAAGGCCAGGTTGGACATTGGGGCTTGGAGCAGCCTGGGACAGTGGAAAGGCACTGGATGGGCTTTGAGGTCCCTCCAACCCAAACCCTTCTGGGATTCCATGATTCCATCTGCTCTGAAGCAGACTGAGCCATTTTCCAACATGGATCTTGCCCCTGGGAAAGCCCTGAGGTGTAAAATGCTCCCCACAAGGGCTCAGGTTTCCTGCAAGACCCCAAAGGGCTCCAAAGGCCAGCAGGGCCTGGCTGTGCCCCTGCTCCCTCTGCTTACACAGAAACCCTTCCCTCCCCCCAGGGAAGCACCAAGCCGGTGTTCAGGAGAACGTGGATGGAAGGAATGGGTTCAGGGAGCACCCTGAGCTCCAGGACATTCAGGAACACTTAGGGACACCCAGCCTGGGCTCAGGAATACCAGTGATGCTTTATTGACCACATCACATCTCTTTCCAGCTTGTGTAACTGTTATCCTGGTGAGTGGCAGCAGCAGGGATGGATGGAATGGGAGTTACTCTGTGTCCACCATCTCTCTTGATCTCTCCTTCATTTCCATTTCTTTTAAAAATGGAAGTTTCATTAAAACAGCAGCACTTTTCTATTAAATGAGTAAGGGAGAGAAATGACTGCCTCTGTATCTCGGCAGCAGAGAATCTTTTGAAAATCACTCAAGAGGCAAGGCTCAAATCAGATATTTAATAAGAATCACTTGGAGATCACTTCTTGAAGCAATTAACAGATGATTAGAGATAAGCGAGATGCAACAACGAGACCCAGATCTCAGACAGATTTCTCCGGGGTGGGGGTGCAGCCCTGGGGTCACCCTGCAGTCACAATCGGTGCCAGGACAGCACAGCAGAGGAAATTCCCACTTTCCAGCCTGACTTTGCTCCTGTTCCCAGTCGTTTGGAAGCTGCAGCTGGAGCAGGGAGAAGGGGCTAACACCTCCCTGGGGGCTCTGCCCCAGCTGAGGCTCCTGGAGCCCGGCGTTCATCTCCACCTTCCCCTCCTTGTGCTGAGTCAGGGGTTGCTTTTCCTTCTGGAGCGGGAAGGAAAGGCAGCTCTGAGCCTGAACGTTCCACAGGATCCCAGGGTTCGGCAGCAGCATCCTTGTACCCCGGGCATCCTGTGCCACCTGGGGACAGCTGTGGCACCAGGGACACACGGCCATCCCAGGGGGACTGGGACAGGCAGGGACAGGGACAGAGGAAGGGATTGGGACAGAGGAAGGGATTGGGGCAGGGACAGGGATAGAGGCAGGGACAGGGACAGAGGAAAGGATTGGGGCAGAGGCAGGGATTGGGGCAGGGACAGGGATAGAGGCAGGGACAGGGATGGAAGCAGGGATTGGGGCAGAGGCAGGGACTGGGACAGGGACAGAGGCAGGGATTGGAGCAGGGACTGGGATAGAGGAAGGGACAGGGACAGGGACTGGGATAGAGGCAGGGACTGGGGCAGAGGCAGGGAGCAGGGAGAGGCAGGGGCTGGGATAGAGGCAGGGAGCACATCCCATCCCATCCAGCCCTGCTGTGGGAGCAGAAGGAATGCTGGGGGCTGGAGCACCTCACCCCACCACGGTGACATGTGACAAAAGCCATCTGCTGCCACCCTGGGCACTGGCAGGGCTTGAGCTGGGCTGAATTACAGCACAGACAGGATCCAGGGGCTGCTGGCTGCTTGTCCTGACCCACACAGGCTCTCCCCTCCAATATTTGCTCAGTTCAGGGGCAGTTCACCAGTTCCACCAGAGCTCTGGGGTCTCAAGGCCCTCAGGGTTTCCTGGAGTCACCAGGAAATTGCTTCTCTTGGAAGGCAGCAACAAAGGCGAGGGGAGCTGGCTCATGCATCCACAGACTTGTGGTCATACCGGGGTTGGAAGTGCTCAAATTTATTACACAAGAGATGATGCAACAGCAAAAAAGAGAGCAAAATTCTACGTTGACTCTCCTGTCTGCAAGTCAGGACAACTAAGAGGTTTTACTTCATTAAGGAAGGCAGGGGGAAAATCAGAGACAGCCCCAGTGGTTCAGGGAGCCTTGTAAAGCCTAAATGAACCATCAGTCCTAGGTGATGCTCGTTGCTGTAGAAGGAACAATGAAATAGATCTGCTTCTGTTCAATAAATTACTAAAACATCAGTTATAAACCTGCTGCATGGCATTGGAAATTCAGCTCGTTAAACATCCAGGGAGCTTCATCCTGATGCAAATGGAAGACAGGCATGAGTGCTCTGCAGCAAAGGACTCTGTGCACATCCCAGCTTGGGAAACATATTTACACATACATCTCATATATTAATCTATTTTAGTGCACCCTAGCCAGAGGGCAGCCACAAAGAGGATTATTCTGGGAGAAGGACAGGAGATGGGCTGGTTTCTCCTCCCTGCTGAGCAAAGCCTGTGTCCATCCAGGTACAGCAATCCTGCAGGAGCCTGGTTCCATTTTCCAGGCAGCCACACCAAGCAGAGCTCTCCCAGGTGGATTTGGTAGCCAAGGTTTGGTAGCCAGGATTACTGTGAGCAAACAAATCAATCAGGTGAGATCCCTCCACCAGAGTAACAAGGCTGAAGTGACTCAGGGCCAAGAATTCCAGCCAAGCTGCCATTTGTCAGTGCCTTGGCCTCCCTCCCTGTCCCTTCCACAGCTCAGGAAGGGCTGCAGTGACCCTGGGGGACCTTGGCCTGGCAGGACAGGGGTGCTCAAGCCTCAGAGAACATTCCTGCTGTCACCCAGAAAGGCAGGCAGACATCCCAGGTCATTCCCAAGGGGAACAAACCCCTTTGGGGTCTCCGTGGAGGGAGGGGCTGGCTTGGCCAGCAGTGTGTGGGTGATGGAGAGGGGGGCAAGGGGAGCTCAGGGCATTTATTCCACTGCATTTTTTTTTGGGGTAACTTCTGTGATTTTAGGGGTTGGGAAGATCCCTGGGAGCTGCTGGGGTGTGTTTTGCTTCTCCAAAACTCATGGAAGGGGCTGCTGGATGCAGGGGCAGGGAAGGGAAAAGGGAACAAGGACCCAGCAAAACACCACATCCTTCAGACTCGGCTCCTTTGGGGCTTGGAAACCTTTTCCCCTCCCAAGCTCCTCAGTTTCCACAATTGCCAGGCAGGTCTGTCCAGGGTGGTGGTGCAGACCTCCCCAGCCCTTTGGGAGAGCCTGTGTGGGAAAGCAGAAACTCCCTGTCAGCAAATGCTCCCAGACTGCTCCAGCAGGGAATGGGGCACCTCTTGGAGTGCTGGCCAGAGGGAACAGCAGTTCTGAGCCAGCTGCACACAGCTGGGGGAGACTCAGACAGGAAGAACGAAGCCACCAACACCATCTCCCCCAGGTCCTCTCCCAGGAACACGAATAAAGCTCTGGTTGATGTTCCATCCTTTCCAAAGGATCGGTCCCCGCCGGCCGTGGCTCGAGTCAGACCCCCCTGACTCTTTCAGCTCTACTTGATGAGGTTTTTAATTGTCCACCTCTGCCCCGTGCAGCTGCGCAGGATCAGGTCAATGCCAGCCAGGCCCCTGTTCTCCACCTCCAGGCACCGCCCCGTGCCCTTGTTCAGGATGGCTCCGTTCTGCAGCACAGGGGATGGGAAAAGATGGGAAAAGGGAGATGTTAACGGCCTGGGAGGGAATGCAGGAGCAGCAGGGCAGCCCTGGGCACCCAGCTGGGTGGGAAGGCAATTCAAACAATAAAATAATTCCCCAGATAAATGGGATGAGTTTCCATTGTCCCTGACAGGACCCAAGGGACACCTGTAACCTTCCAACCCCACAGCTGCTGGGATGTGGGACACTCCTGTAAAAGCTGCTCTGGGACAAAAGTGCGCGAATGATTTCACACTTCATCCACAAGAAACAGATCTGGAGGTCATTGGCAGACCAGACATCACCAGATCCACCTTGCTGCTACCAGAAAGCAAAACTTTGATTAGATTTGAAAACTTTGATTAGAAAATGTCCTGAAACGCTGCCCTGATCCCTCCTGACCTCCTCCCTCTGCCCCAGGACCTGGAATTCGCTGTCCCACGGTCACCATTTCCCCTTTACCCCACCCCAGTGTCCCCCCCAGGGTTTGGGCAGCAGAGGAGCTCCCTGAGGGCAGCCCCAGACCCACCTGGATGAAATTCCAGCGCTTGTGGAGGCTGCTCTTGACCTTGTCACAGTCCAGCAGCTGCGGGAAGCGGCTCTTGCCGGTGTCCACCAGGCAGCGGGTGTCGGGCAGCAGCGTGGTGGTGCCCAGGGCCCCCAGGTGCAGGAAGCCCTCCCGGGTGTACCGAGCCAGCTGGGGACAGGGACAGCAGGGACAGCACAGCTCAGCACCCACAGCACCACTGAGCCCTGGGAAAAGGCTCTGGGGGTGCAGGGGGTCCTCGCCTCTGTCGTGGTTCTGGCTGGTTTTGCTCTGCCAAGGTTGGGATTGGTACACGGGGAAGGAAGGTTTTTGTGTTTGGAGTTGGATGTTCATTATTCCCTATCTATCTACAGACTCAGCTCTGAGCTCTAACCAGCAAGTCAGAGAAGTGAGGTAAAATGGAGCACCTCTCTATCTCTGCCAGGTCTTTCCAAGAACAACCTGTCCAATTATGAAATGCCACCTAAATTATTTTTACCTTAAACCCAATAACTAACTACTCAAATTCTGCAGTGTGGACTCCATCAACCAATTACAGAAAACCACCCAAACCTACAAAGAAGAAGGAAGAAGAAGGTGAAGAAGAAGGACCCAGACAAAGCCCAAAGTCCTCTATCTTGCCCCATAAATTACTACATACTAAAACCTTAAATATCAGTTTATCCCCCTGTGAGATCACACAATTCTATTCAAACTACACACCCACAACCTCCCTGCTATCACTCAGTCTCAGGAGCCTGTTCCAAGGCCTCAAGTCAAATGTGGTGCTTGCCTGAAGGTCAGCACCTCTCAGCACAGAAAGCCTGGAATTTGCAGCCTCCAGGGTTCCAAGAGATGCACACAGGGAAAGCAGAGCTGGAAGGAACACATCCCAACCTTCTCCAGCCTTTTAGCCCTGTTTGGGTTTGGTTTTCTCAGATGCAGGTGAGGAACTGAGACACAGGAAGGGGTAGGGATAATTCCAAGCCTTAAACCCCTCCTGGAGCAGCTCCTGCTGCCTCCTGTGGGATGGGGGAATGGATGGTCTTCCCTGGCTTCCAGCTGGCCTGGCTGCTCCTGCTGGCACAGCTCCTGGCATGCTGGGTGAGCCAGCCTTGGCTGGGCTGGTGCCTCTGGATCTGCCCCACAGCTCAGGACTGCAGCTACTCCCAGCCATTCCCACAGGATCCACCTGCCCAGGGCTCCCAGGGGACACAGGATGGGAGCAGCAGGCAGGGATGATGCCCCTGGGGACACTGGCACACAAAGGACTCCTCCATTTTAAGGAGTGCCACCAAGCAATTCCCTAAACACATTTAAATTCTGGAGTGAGGAGAAAGGAACGCCAGTGTCCTGCCTTTTGTAGTTCAAGGGAAAATCTCCACAGCTGCTTATTTAAATTATGAATCAGGCCATTATCCAGCAGACAAATAAGGAGGATTCAGCACATTAATTAACTGAGCATATCTGTGACCCAGATGCCAGGGAAGAGGCAGTAAATCCCACTGGGAGTTTGGGTTATCTGGGCTGTAATAATTAAACACTGGAAATCAAGTTAAAACAATGTAACAGGCTCAGACTGCAGCTCATAACCCCAGGTCCAGTCAGGGTGCCCAGCTCCCTTGGGTGGGCCTGGCTCTGCTCCCAGGTGCTGCTGGAGCTGCAGCTGGAGTGAAAATGTTGTGTATCAGAGCAGGCCCTGAGCTCATTCTCCAGGTGTTCCCCATAGGGGTCAGGAGCAGCCCAAACCTTGATCACTGAATCATGGAATGGTCTGGAGTGGAGGGACCTTAAATCCCATCCAGTGCCACCCCAGCCATGGCAGGGACACCTCCCACTGTCCCAGGCTGCTCCAAGCCCCAATGTCCAACCTGGCCTTGGGCACTGCCAGGGATCCAGGGGCAGCCACAGCTGCTCTGGGGGCAAAGCTGCCCCATCTCATCCTCCCTGGGCAGGATGTACCCTTCTGTCCCCAAAGCCCTTTGCAAAACAGAATCACAAAATCTCAGAATCATGGAATATCCTGAGCTGGAAGGGAGCCCCAGGGATTACCAATCCAGCCCCTGGCCCTGCACAGACCCCAACAATCCCAGCCTGGACATCCCTGGGAGCTCCTGGAGCTGTGGCAGCCTCAGGCTGTGCCCATTCCCTGGGGAGCCTGGGCAGTGCCAGCACCCTCTGGGGGAAGAACCTTTCCCAAAATCCAACCTGACCCTCCCTGGCCCAGCTCCAGCTGTTCCTGGGTCCTGCCCCTGTCACACAGGGCAGAGATCAGTGCCTGCCCCTCCTCCCATCCTGAGGACAATGTACCCATGGTGAGTCTCCCTCAGTCTCCTCCAGCTGAACATTCCAAGAGCCCTCAGTGCTCCTCACAGGGCTTCTCCTCGAGGCCCTTCCCCATCCTTGTGGCCTCCTCTGGATATGTTCATGGGCCAAGCCTTGAGCCACACAGAGCTCCCAGCCTGCCAGAGGGCTTTCAGCCATGCAACTCATCTCAGCTCCAAATTCAGAGCATGCTGTGCCCCCTGCAGAGGAAGGACATGGAAGGGTTGGAGCAAGGCCAGAGGAGAACCTTGAAGTTCAGGGATTGGAGAACCTCCTCTATGGAGCCAGGCTGGGAAAGCTGGGATTGTTCACCTGGGGAAGAGGAGGTTGTGTGGAGACCTCAGAGCCCCTTCCAGGGTCTGGAGGGGTTCCAGGGAAGCCAGAGAGGGTCCCTGCATCAGGAACTGGAGTGACAAGATAATGGGAATGGGGTCAAACTGCCCTCTGGCAGGGCTGGATGGGAGATTGGGCAGGAATTCCTCCCTGGCAGGGTGGGCAGGCCCTGGCACAGGGTGCCCAGAGCAGCTGTGGCTGCCCCTGGATCCCTGGAAGTGCCCAGGGCCAGGTTGGACATTGGGGACAGCCTGGGACAGTGGGAGGAGTCCCTGCCATGGCAGGGGTGGCACTGGGTGGGCTTTGAGATCCCTTCCAACCCAACCCATTCCAGGATTCTCTGATGACATTTCTTGTCCTGCAGGAAGGACAAGTTGCATAAAAGCAAAGACAAACAGAGTCAGAGGCAGAAATGACCCAGATGTCCCAAAGGGGCAGTGCCAGCCCCCTGCCATCCCGATTCTGAGGGGGAGGGAGCGTGCCAGCCTCTCCCCTTTTGGATGGCTTTGCCAGCCTGTCCCCAGAGAGCTGGCACAGTGCCCACGAGGCACCAGGATCTCTGCTCTGACAAGTTATTGCCTAATGTGCTGGGAAAAGCAAGTAGAGCACAAATGCAATCCTTCCCTGGGAAGGGAGCAGGGAGGGGCTGTGGGAGCAGCTGGAAAAGGAGCAGGGATGTGAGGCAGAGGCAGGAAATGCATCTGGCAGAGGTGAGAGCTGTGCTGGAAACAGCAGGGAAAGGCAAGCCCCAGCCAGGGCCTGAGGCACCCACCAGACACAGCTCAGCCTCAGCAGCAGCCATTGCAGCCCCAAAGCCAAACCTGAGGGGGATTATCCCAAAATATCCCATATCACTCATGAGTGCAAGTCCTACCATGTTCCTAAGACATTAGTGGGATTTTCTTCTTTTGGGATGTCTGTAGAGAATCACAGAATGGTTTGGGAGGAAAAATCTCTGTCCACCTCCTGCCAATGTCCCAGGCTGCTCCAGCCTGGCCTTGGGCACTGCCAGGGATCCAGGGGCAGCCACAGCTGCTCTGGGCACCTGTGCCAGGGCCTGCCCACCCTCCCAGGGAACAATTCCTGCCCCAGATCCCATCCAGCCCTGCCCTCTGGCACTGGGAGCCATTCCCTGTGTCCTGTCCCTCCACCCCTTGTCCCCAGTCCCTCTCCAGCTCTCCTGGAGCCCCTTTAGGCTCTGAAGGGGCTCTGAGCTCTCCCTGGAGCCTTTTCCTCTCCAGGTCTCCAGCCTCTTCTCACAGGAGAGGTTAATCCCAAGCCTTCATTCCTCTTTTGTTATTTTGCTCCTCTCCAGAACAAACCAGGGGCTCCAGCCCAGCCTGGGACAGCTCAAGGAACAAGGGAAAGACCAAGTCAAAGGAGAAATGGAAAATAGTTTAAAACTATTCCCAAGCCAAGCATTTCAAAGTGGTTCAAACTGATGAGGTCTTTAACCCCCATGAGTTTGAGTGGCCCAAAGCCACATCCCCAGCCAGAGGCACTGACACCCCCAGCCCCTGGGACATCCTTCCCTAAAACCTCATCCAGGAAACTGCACCTGGCCATGCTCCCTCCTTCAGCTGTCCCTGGGGGGAATTCCAGGGTCACCAGGGCTGGAAAATCCCCCCAAGCCCATCCAGTTCCAGCTGTGCCCCGTCCCCACCCTGTCCCCAGCCCAGAGCCCTCAGTGCCACCTCCAGCCCTTCCTTGGGCACCTCCAGGGATGGGCACTCCAACCCTCCCTGGGCAGCCCCTGCCAAGGCCTGAGCTCCCTTTCCATGGGGAAATTCCTGCTGCTGCCCACCCTGAGCCTGCCCTGGCCCAGCCTGAGGCCGTTCCCTCTCCTCCTGTCCCTGTTCCCTGGGAGCAGAGCCTGACCCCCCCGGCTGTCCCCTCCTGGCAGGAGCTGTGCAGAGCCACAAGGGCCCCCTGAGCCTCCTTTTCTCCAGGCTCAGCCCTTTCCCAGCTCCCTCAGCTGTCCCAGGGCTGGGGCTGATCCACCCTGGCAGAGCTGGACCTCCAATCCATCTCCTGTGATTGTGATTTCTGGCTGGCTGCATCTCAGGGATGGCAGAAAGTTAATTAGACATCCCAGCACCTGGGAAATAAAAGCCTTGATGACCTTCATTGACTCTATTGGAAAATAATTTCGGGTTGTTTAGCTTCCCTTCTGCTCTGAGCAGACCATCAATTAGCAGCCATCAGTAAAATGTTCAGGATTTGCCTTTTACCACAATTTAATCTGATTAAAGGGTGCTGTTTCGTCACCCCTGCTCCTGCCGTGTCCCCCATGAGCTCAGTATTGATGGCTTTGTCCTCAACTTCTGCTGCTTAAATGGGCAAAACATATTTTATCCTATAATTAAATGAAATGCTCTGCTGGGTGAACATTATCTTAAGTTTTATAGCATTACAGTGCTTTCTATCACCTTAATATATCACCATAGCTGTGTCACTGCAATGAGCTATCGCTGCATTATTAGTGTAATACATCATTACAGCAAGGTGCTTCCAGGAGGGATTGCCTCAAAGATGAAGCCATCAAGCAGGAAAAAAAATCCATCAGCAGCCTCAATATAATTACAGGATAAAAGGATGATGATGGAACCTCATAATGATTTGACCTGGAAGTGAATGGAAGCAGGGAGAATGGAAAGCTGAAGGGAAAAATAAGGGAAAAATCCCCAAAATTTTACTCAGTGAGGGGTGAGTGAGTAAAGGCAAGATCTCCTCTGCATTGAGAGCCACCACCCTGAACTGCATCCAGGCTGAGCTTAAATCCATGGGCAGTCCCAGGAGAGAGCAGGAATTGGGGATGGGACACAAACTGGCCAGCCCTGAATGGCACAACCCACCCCTGGCAGATCCCACATTCCCTTCTCCCAGCTGGATCCACGGGCAGAGGGATGGGCTGGGACTGGATTTAGGAACAGGGAGAGCTCCCAGGAAAATCCCAGCACCCCTGGTGTGGCAGGGAACAGGAGCCACAGCCCTGCTGTGNGTTTCCATTACTTCTAATTCCATTCCCAGCCATAAATTACAACCTGCAGCCCATTAATTAAACAGTTGTAGGGAAAGTCCAATTTCCTTCATGGTGCCACAAAGGCCATTTCAAAGCTTCTGCTCTCACTGATAGCTGCTTAAAAGCAGCATTTTCCAGGAGTTTCACTAATTGGATGTATCATGAAACAAAAGAACTGCCAAGAAGTGGCTCTCAGCTGAAGAGGGAAGGAAAAATGTGGACAGGGAAGACCAGGAAGGATGAAAGCAAGCTCCAGGCAGCCAGCAAAATTTAACTTCAGAACTTCAGGCAGGGAAAGAAAACATTGATAAGTTTAACCCCAATAACACTGAGGGAAAAATAAATAACCTGTTCTCAACCATTCATCCTAAAGCCCAGGGTGAGCAGCCAGTGTCTCACAATCCAGTTTGTCACACAGTAATGCACTTAGAGGCTCACATCTCCAGCCACAAAGTGCAAACTCGGTGCCATTTAAGAGGAAAATGTGGTGTTAGAGCAAGGACTCCATCAGCCCCAGGGACTGGGCTTTGCTTAAGGCCAGGGTAACCCAAAAGGGGATTGTCTCCACCCCACTGCTGGTTCCCAGCTCCTCAAGTTCCCAGCTCAGGCTCAGATGAACTCTGGGATCACTTAGTCCATGGTGACTGTGGAGTGACAAGAGGATTTTTATGTTTTCCCATTCCTTGGACTGTACATTTTTTTTNGAGAGCTCCCAGGAAAATCCCAGCACCCCTGGTGTGGCAGGGAACAGGAGCCACAGCCCTGCTGTGCTCAGGATGTGACAACCACAGCTTCCCCCTCTCATTCCTGCCAAGGCTGGCAGTGAAATCATTTCTTTATTCTGAAAGAAGGAATGTCTGGGATGTCAAAATGTCTGGGATGGCCCCCAGGATCAAGAGAGAACGGGGATTTTAGGACACCACTGTGTGCTTTGGGATGTGAGAGACTCCAAAGGAGCTCAACAACTCCTTGTGGGGTTTCATACACATGCTAATAAATAAATANGGATTTTTATGTTTTCCCATTCCTTGGACTGTACATTTTTTTAGCTGAAAATGAACCTCCTTGAGCCTACTGGGGCCCAGATGCTCCAAAACTTTTGGAGAGGCAAAAGGAGTGCTGGAAAATAAATCCCAGCCAAGCTGAAATGGCTCATTACCACAGCACTAATTGTTTTCTTTACCCTGGGTTTATTCTGGGTTTATTCTGGGTTTATTCTGGGTTTATTCTGGGTTTATTCTGCTGAGTGAAAAAGAAGTAATCCCACAATGGGTTGGGTTGGAAGGGACCTTAAAGATCACCTTATTCCAACCTTCCACTGTCCCAAGTGTTCCAACTCCCATCCAGCCTGGCCTTGGGAAGGAAATTCTCAGGTTGTGTCCATGATTATTGTTATTTACCTTTGTCTGGAAGATTTTATCTCAAATTGCAAAATTTTTTTGTTTGTTTTTTGTTTTGCTATTTTTTTTTCTTCAAATGGCAAAAATTTCAACTTTCCCAAGTTTTCAATTTACAAAGATTCCCAATTCCTTTCAAGGCTTTTCCTTGCAGCCCTGGCAGGATTGTGGGAATGCAGAAAACACAGGAGAAGCAGCTGGGAAAAGACACCCGGGGTGTTTTGCACGCTGCAGAGCGAAGGGCACAGGATGAAGGTGATGTCACCTGTGGTGGCAGGGGCAGGGGCAGGGGCAGTGCCAGCCTCACCTGTGGGCCCCAGCCATGGCATGGGTACAGTATTGCTGTGTGGTTCTCCTGGGGACCCTGGTCCAGGCACACGTCCTTGGCCTTGTTGTTCCGCAGCTGGGGGGAAACAAGGGGCACAGTTAAGGGACAGAAAGGGCACAGTTA
>WEIU01014322.1:19471-50754 GCA_013389925.1 Aegithalos caudatus
CTGCCCCCCCCTGTCCCTGCCTGTCCCTCTCTGTCCCTCCCTGTCCATCCCTGTCCCTGCCTGTCCCTCCCCTCCTCCTCCCCCCCAGCCAAGTCAACAAGGTCCCCTCAAGCTTTGCAACAGGCCACAGGCAAAGCAAATCAGAGCTAAACTAGGCAACCCCAAAGAGAAACAAACAGATTTTTAAAGGAATAATCCTCAGGCAGAAACTGCCTGTGTTTCTTGACTGCTCAATTCTTTAATTTCCCAACATCCTGGTGAAATAGAGGAACGAGCTCTGCCCTGAAGTGCTCCCAAGGCTGCTGGGCTCAGCCTCTACACTGAATAAATCTTCCAGTCCAGAGTGATCCTCAGCATCTCCTGGTTTTCTGCTTTTGGGGATTTGTTAGGTTTTGTCCTGATTTAATATCAGAATAATTATTTTGAAACTACTAAAATCACAATTAACATGATTTTCCAGCAGCCCACCCAGAGTCATACCATTGTTACCCTTCTGTGCTTCAGGTAAATAATTCATGCCAGCTTCCTTAAATGTCAGGAGTATCTGCACAAACCACCTGGAAATCCCCACATTGGAATAACCCAGGTGAGACAGAGAGCTGGGCACTGAGCAAAGGGGTGCACATCCACAGCCTGGTCCAGAGAGATCAATACACACTTAATCCAGGAATTATCCAAGGAAAGACCATTTACCACATCTACCTTCTAAACAGAGCCTGAACTGTCATGATAAATTTATAGAACTCCTGTTTTTATAAGGTATTTATAGATATTTCTGCTGGGAACACCAGGAGCAGAGAGAGCCATGACCCAGGAATGGCCAAGTCACACTGGAATCTCTGCCTCAGGAAGGAGTTGCTTGTTCCTCCCAAGGAATTCCTTGTGGCTCCACATGGAATTTCTGCCCCTTCTGCACCCAAAATGCAGCTGAGGAGGTGCACAGGGAGCTGCAAGCCAAGTGAATCCCCCATGGCTGTGGGGCTGTGCCTGCCCCACGAGCTCAGAGTGAGGCCTCAGCCCTGCCCACAGCTCAAGGGAATTCCTTCTCCTGGTGCTCACAGGACATATCCAGGAGAACCCAGTGGGTCCAACCCTCCCAGCACCAGCGCAGGCACCTGCCCTGATGTCCCAGCCCTGACCTCAGCCCATGGCATCCAGCCTGGAGGGTCCTTGGGAACATTTGTGTCCCAGCTGAGCAGCAACTGATCCAAGCAAAGCCCCCTAACACACAGAGCACCTCCTGCTAAGGAATCCCACTGGATTTTTCATGGAATCACAGGATCCCAGAATGGGTTGGGTTGGAAAGGACCTCAGTGGGCAGGGACACCTCCCACTGTCCCAGGCTGCTCCAAGCCCCAATGTCCAACCTGGCCTTGGGCACTGCCAGGGATCCAGGGGCAGTCACAGCTGCTCTGGGCACCCTGTGCCAGGGCCTGCCCACCCTGCCAGGGAACAATTCCTGCCCCAGATCCCATCCAGCCCTGCCCTCTGGCACTGGGAGCCATTCCCTGTGTCCTGTCCCTCAGCCCTTGGAATTTGTCCCTCTCACACAAAGCCATGCTCAGAGGCTCAGGGTACAGTAACTCAGCAGGTTAAATATGATGAGCAAGTCTCCAGTTTTCCCTGCTTCCTGACATTCCCATTCCCACACAATTAAATTGTCATTCATTCACTCATGAAGTGATACAGAACTAAAAATAGACCCACTCCCCTCAGAAAATGAGGGTGAGTCAATAACATCTCCATCAATCCACACACAGGAGGAATCAAACCCATGGGAAATGCTGGGATTTATAAATAACCACTTAACACCAAATTCTGCTGAAGGAATCCCAGAGAAACAAACAGACAACAAATCCATCACCCAGAGATCTTTGATGTGTTTTGCAGAAAGCTGCTGGAGAATACACTTGTAATTCTTCTCCAAGGAAAATGTGACTGTCCTAAGGATTCTGCATGGAAAAGCAGTGACATGTCTTGGGGAGTGAAATGTCCAAGCACAGCTGACACTGCACAGCTCCATCTGCTTTCCAGGAGCTTTGCACATGAGAGGAAGCTCACGGAGAGCTGCTTGTTTTCTGCCTGGAAGGAGTTTCAGAACAGGTGGGGGTCAGTCTCTCCTCCCAGCTGAAAAGTGGCAGGACAAGGAGGAAAGGCTTCAGCTTGTGCCAGGGGAGGCTTAGGGAGGAAAATGGGAGAATTTCTGCCCTGCAAAGGATTGTCAATTATTGAAACAGGCTGCCCAGGACAGTGGTGGAATCACCATCCCTAAAGTCCTTGAAAATGTTCAAAACCCCCGTGGATGTGGCACCTGGGGACAGGCTTAGTGGTGGCCTTGGCAGTGCTGGTTGGACTCAGAGGCCTTCTCCAAATTCCTGCTTCCCTGTGGGAGGCAAACTTTGGTTATCCCGAGGTCTCCTTGTGGCAGGCTGTGCTCCAGTGATGGGATGAGCCAGCTTTGGTTCCCAGTCACCCTTTGGAAGCACAGACAGAGGTGCTGTGGGTGTGGGAGAGTGAGTGTGACAAAGGTGGGAGCAGTCTGGTCCCACAGGTGACACAGGTGGGAGCTGTCCCAGGCTGGGACAGGGCTCAGCAGTGATGCCATGGGCAGCAGAGCCCCAAGGAAGGCCCAGGTGGATCCCTGGGCACAGGGAGCTCCCACCAGCAGCAGCAGCAGCTCCTTGCCAGCACAGCCCAGGCCTCAGCTGCAAAGGCAAAGCTGCTTTTCCATTCCTCTGGCAGAGTAGAAAAGGCTCTGGAGACATCTTAAAGCTGCTCCCAGTGCCTGAAGAGGCTCCAGGAGAGCTGGAGAGGGACTGGGAACAAGGGATGGAGAGACAGGACACAGGGAATGGCTCCCAGTGCCAGAGGGCAGGGCTGAATGGGAGATTGGGCAGGAATTGCTGGCCCTGGCACAGGGTGCCCAGGAGCAGTGGGGACAGTGACCACCCTGGGTCCTGGCCATGTCCTGGCTGGAGCTTGGTGTGACATCCATGACAAGCACTGGAGCTCCCAGAAAACCCTGCCTTTATCTGCTCAGAGCCCAATTTTAACTATTCAGACTGAAATCTATCCTGAGCCAGCTGGAGCTCTGCAGTTAATGCAAAGAGACAACCCCTAATGGTGTCAGGATGTGTCTGCAAGGGAAACTCAGAATCTCCCAATGCATTGTGACAGAAGGAAATAGGGGAAAACCCCTCCCTAACTTTGATTCCACCCACTCCAGGCTTTTCAGCTGATAACTTCATTTCTAAGGTGATTAGCAACCCCCTGCCTTAATTAGCCATAGATTTCCCATTTAGCAGCTTTGCCTTATCTTTGCTCCCCTCTCTCCTTTGAAAAGTAACTTCCAAAGTTAAGGGTAAAACACAATTACTGGGGCAGCTGAAATAGTTCAGAATGTACCATAACAAAGGGCTAAACAATCAAACTGAGAAATAGAAAATAAACAGCAGAAAAGGCAAGGAAAGAATAACTTACCCTGTAAAGTTCTGAGAGACTTTATCTCCAAACTATTGCTTTTGTGGGAACAAAACATGCACAGCCACATTCCCAGCATTCCCATCCTTCCTGCTCCCACCTGGGCCCCATCCCACATCTCCACAGGACACCAGGGAGGAGGACCCCAATCCAAGCTCCTGCTGCCAGGAATGGGATGCAGAAGTTGCTCCCCCAAACCTCCGTGCTCCCTTTGTTTCCCTCTGTGCTCCCTTTGTTTCCCTGGCACAAGGCTTGTGGAATGCAGCAGTGGGACGCCCCTGTCCCAGCCAGCCTGCTCATCCCCAGTTTTGGGACATAAACACCTCCCCATCATCAGCTGTGGCCCTTTATGGGTGACAATCCCACTCCAGAACCCTCACAGCCAGCAGGCTGGCTGGCATTTGACATTTTTCATGGATTTATTTCTATAGAGATGGGTGTTGGATCCTTAACCATCACTGGAGTGCTCCTCCAGGCTCTGGGAGTGCCACTGTCTCCTGTCACCATCCCTGGAGCACTTCAGCAGTGCAATCACACAAAGGGGAGCTGAGAAACCACACACAGAGGGAACAAAGGGAGGGAAATCAGCCTTTGGGAGCTCAGGAACTCTTGATCTCTGCAGGTGGATGAGCACTCCAGGAGGAGGGAAATCTGGATTTTCACAGATCTCACCAGCCCCAGGCTGTGGGACTGATCCAAAGCAGTGACTGTGCCACCTCTGAGGCTCAGGTCACACCCAGCCTCACATCCAGGGCCAGGGGATGCAGAAGCATTTCCAAGTGCCAGGACCAAACCTCTGGCACATCCCTGGCAGAGGCAGCAGCCCTGGATGGACACACCCGAGCATCCTGCTGGACATCCCTGCACAGCTCCATCCTCAACAAGTGAGGAATTATCCTGGAGCCCTGCAGGGAGAACTCAAGGAGACTCCACACCCTGCAGTTGGCACAGGAAAAGGAATTTCACTGCTGCACCTGTAGATTTCTTTCCTCTGTCCTGAGGCCACAGAAAACCTTTCTGGGAGGATCAGAAGCAGCTAGATCAGGTCCACTATCCATGGGCCATCTCCCTAAAATGGGATTTTCCAATGGACCTGCCCATCCCAGCCACATCCATTCCAGCACAGAATGGAAGTTGGAGGAGAGGGTTAGAACACGTTTTTAAAACTTAATTTTCTTCTTTGGCTCTCCTTTGCTCCTGCTTTAGCCTCATGAATGATACACTTGTACAGGTTCCTGTCTATCTTGTGCCAGACCAGTAACAGAAATATCCAAATTTTCCAGTGTCCCAATGTCCAACCTTTCCTAAATTAATTCCTTTTGTAATGGCAACTAAAAATGCCAAAGGAGAATGGAATCAGAGGCACTCCACCATCCCTAACCTGCAGCAAAAATGGGTAATAACCACTTTTCATCCTCAAGCAACATAAGCAGTTTAGCATCTGTGACATATTGAGAGGTCAGAATAAAGCAAGATTCCCACCCATGCAGAGCAGGGATTCTCCAGGAGAAGCATTCCCACACACTGCAATGGAGTTTGCTAAGACTGGAGGCTTTTCCAAGGAAAAATCTGTGCTGTGCTTCTCCAACAGATGCAATCTAACCTGCTCTAAACAGTGATCACTGCTGGCTGCAAAATGGGTTGGTCTGACCTTATCACCCAGTAAGATCCATCAGGAGCTTGGTGGGAAGCTGCATTTCAAAGATTCTGATCCCAAAGTACAGGATGGAGAGGATCCTTGGAATGACGAGTGTCCACATCCCCTAGGCTTGGGAAAAACTGCTGGAAAACTGCATTTCACTTCCCAGTGCATCAGGAGTGAGATCTGAATTTCTGCAACATGAAGCTACAGCACTCACAGCCACTGCAGCTTTGACATTTTAGTGCTCCCAGAAGTTTATTCTTTAAAAAAGAGGAGCAGAATATTTTTAAATCCCATCTTGGAGAGACCTTCTCCCAGTGGAACTCCCAGGCTCTGCTGGAGCCCAAATCTGCCTCCTGAGGTCCCATCTGGCTGACAGCACATCCCTGCAGAGCAGAGAGCTTGGGAGATATCGTGGAACAAATCTGGGTCGTCCTAATGAGTTTAGAGCTGAAATTCCTCAGTGCTCTGATGTTATCTGCTCAGCCTTGGCAGTGTGACAAGGACCTGATTATGTTGTAATAGCATAATGCAAAGATTATTACAGACTCATAAAAGACAAGTGCCTCAAAAACAGCATCCACAATACCTGGAGGCCCTGCAGAAGGAGCTGAACACGCTGGGCTTTGTGCACTCCTAGCACAGAAATTACCTGCAGGAACTGACCCTGATCTACTTGGAGGTTGCTCTTTTTTTTAAATTATTTTATTGTCAGTAATGTACCAAAAGCATCTTGATCTCGTTTTCATATTACCATTTCTGTCAGAGCTGTAAAAATAAACCAGCATAAATAGCTCCCCAGGATTCTGATCTATTTTTCATGCACAAAAAGCCTTTGGAGGATATGATCCACAGCCAGTTCTTCAGCCTAACAGGATTCCATGTGGGGAGTGGCAGGAGGAGGGGGGAAGGTGCCAGGGAGCATTGGAACCATGAGAAGTGGTTCTGAAACAGAATTATTGATGCAGAGAGGGGCAGCTGAGGGAGGGAGCAGCTCCTGAGCTGACAGCACCCAGCCTTTGTGACTCCAGCACATCCCCACTGCTCTGTGATCTGTAATTACAGATATTCCCACCCTTCCTGATGGGAAGGTGCTGGGAGGGAGCCAAGCTCCTCCATGGATGTTCCTGCACGGGTCTGACTGGCTCTGACTCTGCCCATCCCGCTGGAAAACTGCTCAAGGAATTTGTCAAAAGAGCAGCTCCTGAGTTCAGAGAAGGAAAATGCAGAGGGAGGGACAGAGGCAGGGTCTGGGGATTGGGTGATGTGGCAGTGAGCATGGGGACACACAGGGACATGCAGGGACACACAGGGACACACACAGGGATGCACAGGGAGACAGAGGCACACAGGGACACACAGGAGGTATTTATTTACTCATTGTCTGTGCTCAAAGCCACACTTGGGATGTTTCCTAAGCTTGTCCCACTCCCCTGCCATGGCAGGGACATCCCCCACTATCCCAGCCATATCCAGCCTGGCCTTGGGCACTGCCAGGGATCCAGGGGCAGCCACAGCTGCTCTGGGCACCCTGTGCCAGGGCCTGCCCACCCTCCCAGGAAACAATTCCTGACCAATCTCCCATCCATCCCTGCCCTCTGGCACTGGGAGCCATTCCCTGTGTCCTGTCCCTCCATCCCTTGTCCCCAGTCCCTCTCCAGCTCTCCCAGAGCTCCTTCAGGCCCTGCAAGGTCACACTGAGCTCACCCCAAAGCTTCTCCTCTCCAGGTGAACATTCCCAGCTCTCCCAGCCTTTCCTTCCAGCAGAGCTGCTCCATCCCTCTGCTCATCCTGGAGCCTCCTCTGGGCTCCTCCAGCAGCTCCAGGTCCTTGCTGTGCTGGGAGCCCTGGAGTTGGACACTGTGGATCCCATGGCATTTCAGCTGATGGTGGGAGCAGGAGGGAATGCCCAGATGTCCAGCAGAGTCAGAGGAGCCAGTACCAAACCTGCTTTTGTGTCTTGCCAGGCCCCAGGGACCCTGCACTGCCACACTGTCCCTGCAGTGATGGCCAGGCAGGGGCAGTGGGATTTGGGGGCCCTCACTAGAGAGGGGCAGCAGGATGTGCCCATTCCTGCAGGACAGATCCATATCCATGGGCTGCTCCTGCCACTGCCCAGCTGCAGGATGGAAATGTCCAGCCAAGCTCCAAACCAGATGGTTGGAGACCAGGAGCTCTGCCACAATATTGCCACTCTCTCCACCATCTGCTTGTTTTCCCTGGCAGAGTTAAAATCCCCTCTCCAGTGTAGCCATCATGTCCTTGGAAATAATGAACACTCTGCAAGCAGGAAAGTTTAGAGTTTAAAGCCTGAGTAATCTCTGTAGCTCTGAAAGTCCCATCAGCAAACTCCCTGAGAAGTGACTATCACAGAGCTCCCCAGAAGCTCCAAATGTTAAAATTCACATAAATCCCTGGAAAAGCCCTGAGCAGAGGCTCTCTTGGGTTAATCACCTCCTAACTGCTGCTCCTCCCATCCTGGTGGCACCAGCAGCTCCTTCAGGTGTGGCCAGATCCTGATACATCTCCCAGCATGTCAGGGCAGCCTCTGTGATGGAGGAAAAGCCTCTGATGGGAAATCTGGGGGCAGCATCCAGGGTGACAACAGCTGATCTGTCCATGGAACACCCCAACACCTTGGTGGCCATCTGGACTCTTTCTTTCATCTCCAGATGTTCCCAGAGTAAGTGACCAGGCCTGTGCTCACTGTGAGATGTTGCTTTGACAAAACTCACAGCATTTCTTTGGTGAAGACAAACTTTGAGTGATTTGCCACTGATTCCTGAGCCCCTGGACTTCTCACAGCAGCCAGAGAAAGGTGGCACCTTTCCACCAGCACAGCCAGGGAACAGCTGAGAGACAGATTTGTAAAGGCTGGAAGCAAAAGTGTATCTGATTCAAAATGATTTTTTTCCTCCTGTTCTGCACAGAACTGATTAAAAGCAGAGCTGAGTCCCATTTTTATTATTAATGGCACTAACACTCAATCTAATCTGGTTCTAACCCTTGTTTGCATGTTAATTCCTGCCCTCCCTGAGGCCAGCAGTAAACTTCCAGGGTCTTTCCCAGGGTTTCAGCCTCCCTTGTCTAAGCAGAGCAGCAACAGCAGCTTTGTGCTGACCCCAGAAAGGGTCTGGGGAGGCTGTGGTGGATACCCTGGCACATGCAGGTCCACTTTAATGGACCCTGTGTGGATGGCATGAAAATGCAAACAGATCTTGGTCAATTCATCCCCTTCTTGACCTAGGGTGAATTTATGCATTTGCATTATTTATCTCAATTAAAGAATCACAGACATTAGGAAAACACCCCAGGTTTTCTGGCAGAGCAGCCTCATGGGCCCTCCCTGAGCAAAACCCCACCCCAGCCAAGGCAGGCAGAACACACTGGAAATTGCAGTTTGGGATGACCCAATCCTCAGGGACAGGAGCACCTTCAGTCCCAGCTCCAGGAGGAGATCTGAGGTGACAGCAGAGCCACCCCCTGCACACCCACAGCCACCTCTGCCACCTCCAGCAGGGCCCCAGACCCATACATGTGTCCCCAAACATGGCAGGGAAGGGTTGGCTGAGCTGATCCCAGCACAGCTGATCCAATACTGGGGCTGGGCCAGCCTTGAGCTGGAAGGGGACCCCAGAACTCCCTTCCAGCCTGAATTATCCTCCTGTAGGTGAAGGGAATACAGGTGACCTCACCCCTGGTAAGTAACAGCTGTGTCAATTACCCAATACAGCTTTGCCCCAATGAGTAACAGCTATGGCCAGTAAGGATGAGTGAGAGAAAAGAGGGGGTGAACTGGTGAGGGGAGGGTCAGCATGGAGGAGGAACCTTGAAGATTGCAAAGGAGAGAATCCCTGCTGTGAGGTCAGTCTGGGTCTGCAGTTAGAGCCTGTTGTTGGAACCTACAGTCACAGTCTGGCTGGGTAAAAGCCTGCAGTCACAGTCTGGCTGGGTAAAAGCCTGCAGCCAGAGCCTGCACATCAATCCCTGCAGTCAGAGTCTGGCTGGGTAAAAGCCTGCAGCCAGAGCCTGCACATCAATCCCTGCAGTCAGAGTTTAACAGGAAATACCCAGCAGTCAGAGGCTGCAAGGGAAACCTACAGGAGGAGCTTGCTGCAGCCAGAGTCAGTGAATGGTTGGAGTTAAGATGATGAAGCCATGAACAGGAAACCTTGAACAGCCATGAACCAGGACCCTTTTCATGCTGTGTTTAACAAGAAGTCATCTATGTCTCAGCTCATTTTTACCCTCTAACAAGAGGGCTGCTGCAACTTCCTACAATTCCTATAAAGAGGTGCCTGGCATGGATGTATGGAGGTGCCAGTGAGGACACTGCTGGGTCTGGGGAGGGCAGGTGTGAAATCCTGTCTTGGTTCTTCCCCTGAGCAGCCTGACAAGTTCTTTCTGTGCTGTTTGACTTTGTCCCCTCCTTTTACAGCCCCTGACTGAGGCACAGTCAGGAGGGCACAGCTCTCACAGCTTGGGTTGGCTCCTGCTGCACTGGCAGTCCCACCCCAGCTGGGACCTCCTCAAGGTACTGGAATAGCAGGAATCTCTCTTTTAGGGACACATTAACTTCATTGTCTATTGCAGTGTTTTCCAGATGTTCTAATCTCCATCTCCACATCCTGTGAATCACCCCAGTTGAGAAAATCCCTTCAGAAACTTCTCCAGGTTAGATTACTGTGCACCATTTAAGAACTCTTAATTGCCCTCTTCTCAAACACTGCAAAGTAACTCCTGGACAGTCAGTGCCCACAGGTACCAGAGTGAAAACCCGGGCTGGGATGTTTTCCATGTTCCTTAGATCATGGAGGATCTGGGATAAACCACTGTGTGAAGCTGAGATGGATCAGGAGAAAATTCCTTTTGGTCATGTAGCAAACAGCACACAAGGACCTCAGCTGTGCCTGGGGTCTCCAAGAACAAAGGTTGGTGACAAGCTGGAGGCTTTTAAAGCTCAACCTCCACTTTTACTGATCAAAGACTTCCAATAAAGTTCTACCAGAGGAGCTGAATCAGGAGAGCTGAGCAGCACAGGCACACTGCCAAGTGAGAGGGATAAACCTTAAGGAATCCTGACAGGCAATAAAAGCCCTGTTTTCCTGAGCAGTCAAATCCCTGGAGTGAATTAAACTGTGCTGGATATTGGTGCAAACAGTCATTTCTGCACGAGCTGCACCCCGAGGCTTTGGATCAAAGCAAACCAAACTACCTCTGCAGGGGTCATGGCCTCGGGTCATTGATTTATTTATCAAGTTTAGGACCTGATATTACCTATTTTGTGTGAAACATACAGAACAAAGATTGAGGGAAAACCAGACAGCAAAACTTTCCTGCATTTATCTGACAGGATTCTGTTTACTCCTTGGATACTGCTGGGCTTTCTGCATGAAAGTCTCTCTAAATATGAAATAAATTTTAAGAGTTTCAGTTCAAAGTCCACAGGTTAGTAATCATTTAAAGTCACCCAACATCCATTTGTTTCTATTTCCGTAACGCAAACCTTTTAAATAATCACTAATTAATGTATCCCTCAACAAATAATAATAAACAAATATAAATAAATAATAAATCAACATCCCTCTGCAGAATAACAATGCCCTGACTCCCTGGAAAGGCCCTGCCAGCTTGGTTAGCAGCACTAAATCTCACCCAGCACTGGCTAATTTCAAGATTACATTTTAGTAACAGCAGCTCAGTCCTTATCTTTTCCATGTCTCTTCTTCTCCTTGATGTCCCAATTAGGGATAGGAGCAGTGGAAGTGATCCAGCCCCACCATGCAGCCAGATTGGACCCACATTTCTATTGCAGGGCCATAAAAGAGCTGCCATGGAAATCTTTTTCCCAAGGGAGCCTGTTGATAAAAGCAATGACTGTTTCCATTTCTCTGTGTACATTCACAGGAGCTCACACACTCAGAGACTTGATTCTAACAGAAGGAATTCATTGCCATTCCCTGGAAAAGAGCCTCAACCCCTCCTACCAAGAGGAGGAACATAATTATTCTCTAATCAGACATTTCCAGGAAGATCATTCTTACAGCTTATTACACATCCTGTTGTGGACTCAGTGTCCTGGGGAAAGCCATTTCCTCCAGCCCTTCCCCTTCCAACAGCTCCAGGACTGGGGAGGGCTCAGGAGCAGGCAGGGAAGGAAGTCAAGCTGCTGAGGAGAATTGCACTCCCTTCCTTCAATTAGAGCCAGAGAGTCCAGGGAAAAACATGGATTTCTTATCATGATTACCCAGCTAGGCAATTCAAGGCAGGCTGGACAGGGTTTGGAGCACCCTGGGATAGTGGAAGGTGCCCCTGACCATGGCAGAGGTGGAATGAGGTGGTTTTCACCTCCCTCTCAACCCAAACCAGTCTGGGATTCTGGGATTTTCCCACATCAGCAGCTCTCTGTGTCCCCACAGCTCCTGGAGGGCAGCTGAGGGGTGGGCAGTGAGCTGCCTGGGAACAGGAGGGAGAGATTCCAGAGGAAGAACAAATGGGGAAAAACGGACAAGCAGGAGCCCAGGGGCTGTGGTTGGAGCTGTACAGCACCCCTGGTACAGCATTCCTGGTACCCCAGCCCTGGTACCCCAGCCCTGGCACAGCATTCCTGATACTCCACTCCTGGTCCCCACTGAAGTTCACACAAGGCGTCCCCAGCCCATCTGCAGGACCTTGGTGACACCAACACCCAGAGGCAACAACTGCTGGGTTCTGGACTCTGGGCCCAATATTTCTGAGCCTGAGAATTGCTAGTTATTCCCAAGGGAGACTTTCAATGTTTTCCTGCTTTTTCCAAAACAATTTTGTGTAGTACAATGGCCTAGCGCTGCTGCCTTCTAAACTGTTGACCTGGGTTTGATTCTCACTCTAGTAAAAACTAGAAAGAGAATCAAAACACATAACAATAAAAGTTGTTTACACAAAGTTTTTTTGGAAAAAGCAGGAAAACATTGAAAGTCTCCCTTGGGAAGAGCTAGGAATTCTCAGGCTCAGAAATACCAGGCCCACATTGGACCAGGACACAAAGCCAGCAGGGCACTGCTGCTCCTGTAGGGCTCCTGGCATCTCCAGCAAGGGGACATGGGACAGCGTCCCCAGGGACAAGAGGCTGGACTGATGTCCCACCCCATGGGACAGAGTGGCTTTGCCAGCAGATATGATGTCCTCAGAAAGCGGAGTTTAAAGCTCTTGGTGATGTCACTCTCCCACCTGACCAAAGGTGCAGAGCTGTTTAGAGATTTCTCCATGTGAGGCCCATGCAGGGGACATTCCTGCTTGGAGTGACACTTTGGAAGTCACCTGGTACCCCTTGGAGATGGGCAAGGCTGGGTGGGGCTCTCTGATGGGCTTTGTGAGGCACCAATGGAGAGGAGATCAAGGCCCAGAAGAGCCTCCTGCCCTGGTGGGTGCCCTGCACATCCCCAGCCTCTCCCACCTCTGCACCAGGGGAAAGGCTTGGGAAAAGGCACTGGAAAAGAGGGCAAGGGCAGTAGGCTGAAGGACATCCCCACACCAGCAAACAGGGCCAGACTGTGCCCTGTTGTTTTGGTCTGGAAAAGGTGGGAGCTCCTGATGTCCCTGCCACCAGTTTATTTCATTCTGCCATGTTTGTCATTTGTATCTGGAAATCCCTTCCAATAGAAATGGCTTGGAATCCCCCAGTGAATAATGAAATGGAAAATGAAGCATTAGGTCCTTCCAAGCAGGAGGATGGTGGTCACCCATCCCCTTCCAAATTCTGCCTCATCTCAGGGAGAATTTCATCTTGCTCTGAGCCCCCTCAAGCTTTGCTCCTTTCTCTCCTGAACACTCCCAGTCTCTCACACGTCTTGAGCCGACTTTCATTAAATTGAGATTAAAAGGACTTTCTCCACAGACAGAATCATAAAATGGAAAATGTCTCATTTCAGCTTTTTCCTCCAAATCCGAGCCTTGCCATTCAAGGGCACCCAGCACTAATAACTTCTCTGCTGAAGCAGCTCCCTCTATTTCATTCCTTTCAAACAACAACAGAGGCTCCAAACCCCAGAGCAGCAGCACAGGAAACATCCTCAGGCACAGATTTACAGCCAGGACCCCAGGGAAGGGCTGGGGCTGGGCAGGGTCAGGATGGATTTTGGGAAAGGTTCTTCCCCCAGAGGGTGCTGGCACTGCCCGGGCTCCCCAGGGAATGGGCACAGCCTGAGGCTGCCAGAGCTCCAGGAGCTCCCAGGGATGCCCAGGCTGGGATTGTTGGGGTCTGTGCAGGGCCAGGAGCTGGATCCTTCATCCCTGTGGCTCCATTCCCACTCAGGAGATTCCATAATCCCATGACTTGACCTGTGAAACCCCACTGCACCCTGCAAACAAAGGACATGAACATCCCTGCTCTGGTCCCACACTCTTCCCTGACAGGGATTTGCTGTGAATTCAATCTTCCCATGCCTGAAAAACAGACATGAGTCAAAAGCACCGAATAACTTTGTCTTTAAAAATCTGGAATTTTCTTTTATCTTTAAAAATCTGGAATTCACTGGTGATTCCAGGGAAATTCTGCCAAAAAGGAAATGGAGCATTTCAGTAGAATGGATGGAGCCTCATTTAGAGCTCATCAAAATGGAGGGTGTCTGCATTTCTGGGTTTGCAGGAAGTTCAAAACTCTCAATAATTGATAATAAAAGTGAAATGGAGCAAAATTTCAGATTTAGTGCAACCAAACATCCTCATTAACTCTACATTTCTGAACTTCAGTTTTGGAAACTTTTCAGGGTTTTTTTCTGAAATGCATTTGCAAACCCAAATAGAAATGATGAGTTTTGGAAAGCAGAATGTAGGAAGTGAACAAGACAGAAGAAAAGAGACAATGAGCAGTGCTGTGTCCTCAGGTCACACCAAAATTATGACTCATTCCTTGCTCATTTGTTTAGATTTCAACACTAATTGTTATTAGTCCCTAATTCATCAGCATCCCTGGGCTTGGCACAAGTGTAAAATAACAAATACAGAAATTTCCTGTGAACACACAAAATCGAAAGAGATGGAAACAAAGCAGAAAATCAGGAGATCCCACTTTGATTGCTCCCAGATTTATCCCTAAATTTTTCTGCTGGAGAAAGTGCTCATTGCTGCAGCCTCAGGGATGATTTTGGTGCATCCCTTTGCTCCTGCAAAGTCACACAGGAAAAGAACTTCTCCAACACTGCTCACATTTTGCAAGTCATGCCAGCATCTTAAGGTTACTTTATTTTATTTATTTGATTTTATTTTCCCTGTGAGTCACCAGGCAGTCTTAAAGTCACTGCAGGACTTAAAAGCAATGAAAAGTCTTCAACCAAATCCCCACTAAAATGAGACCTGGGCCACATCCTGGCTCCACTTCAAATTACACTTGGAAAGTGTGAGCCAAGTCCCTGCAGGAAAATGGAAACACTTCCATGCACTCCACAAGCCCTGGGCACGATCCCAGCCCCTGAACCCAGCAGTGCCAATGCCATCAGCAGCCCCCACCAGGGCTGGCACTCCTGGCACAAAATGCTGGCAGAACTCTGTGTTTCATTAAAAAGTTGCATTCAGGTGAAAAAGGAGCTGCTCCTTCGAGGCTCCAGAGCTGGGAACCCCTCTCAGCTCTCCACTGGTTTAACTGGAAACTGCTCACTGGCCTCCCCTGGAAAGGAGCTCTGCCAAGCACAGGTATCCACATCCTTCTGGAGCAGGGGTAAATCCAGCCTGGAACTCCCATCTTCCTCACTGCCATGGGCAGCTCAGGCAGGGACAGGCTGGGCTTCTCCTGCTCCTCCCTGGAATTTCAGGCTGTTCCAAGACTTTTGTCTGAGGCTACAGACTCCTTCCACCACCCAATGGTTCCCCTGCATTTTCAATGAAGGGTTTCTTGCTGAAAGCACCAGGACAGAGCATCTGAGCTTCTGTTTCCAGCCCAGCTCTGAGCCCACAGAGCTGCTGGAAAAGAAGGACTCAGGTGTGGTGTTCCCAAAGCTGCCCCACCCCAGGGAGCAGAGCACAGGTACAACACACACAGCTCCTGTATCAGTGTTCAGTGATAATGGGGCTTTGTGTGTGCTCAGCAGGCATTTAATAACTCACCTTGTTCTCATTTGCTCTCTGCTGTCTGTCATGGTTTGGGTGCTTTTAAACGTCTTCAGAGCTATTTAGAATTACTCATCCTTCTGCAGCATGAAATGAGAATCTGAGCTCCAACTGCTGGGACAGAGCTTGTCACTGATGGGTTTCATCTCCTCTAATTACTGCTGAGACAGATGTCTGCAGCACAGAGCTGTGACTCAGCCTCCCAGAGACCCACACTCCACGTGCTCCAGAAAAAAATGGCAGGAAAAACTTCTCCCTGTGCTTTGAACTGCCCAAGGGCAGGGCTGGATGGGAGATTGGGCAGGAATTGTTCCCTGGGAGGGTACCCAGAGCAGCTGTGGCTGCCCCTGGATCCCTGGCAGTGCGCAAGGCCAGGTTGGACATTGGGGCTTGGAGCAGCCTGGGACAGTGGGAGGTGTCCCTGCCATGGCAGGGGTGGCACTGGATGGGCTTTGAGGTCCCTTCCAACCTGAAGGACTCCAGGATTCCATGAGGTGTTTGGGGGTGATCTTCTGCCTAAACCTCAGCCTTGTCCTGGGCTTTATGCTGGCCAGGAGTCCAAGCCCAGCCTGGAGAGAGAGAATGGGGCTGGCACAGAGGTCCCAGCAGCAATGGCATGGACAAGGCTCAGCCCAGCCAACCCACCAGGCTCCAGGAACTCCATTTCCATGAAAATACAATATGGAGATTCCTTTTCATCCTCACCAGTCCCAGATCAGGCACAGGCACTGCTGCTGGAGCTTGTCCACTGCAGTGATTTACTGGGAGCACTGGGAGGACACACAGGTTTAACTGTGCAGGCTGCTCACAGACACACACAGCCACAGCAGCAGTGAACCCTCCATGGTGGCAAGCAGCCTCACACCAGCTGATTTAACTTCTCCCCAGCTCCACACATGCAGGACAGAGCCAGGATTCCACTCCACCTGCCTTAAAACCAGACTTTGCTGGATTCCCACACAAAGCACAGCAATCCTTGGTGCTGCCAATGGCACCATCCTGTGATGGTGGCAGAGGAACTTGGGCCTAGTCCCAGACCTGTAAAATCCCTTAAAATGAACTAATGGCAGCTGTTAAACAAATGTGGGATTCGAGGGCAGGCATTAATTTCTGCATTGTCAGGGGTCACAGCTCACATCATCTGCAATCCACAATTAAGGGGCATTCAACTCCCTCCAGCAACAATTACTCAGGACAATGAAACTGTAGTTGCTGTTTTTCTCAGAAGTGCTTTGCTTTGCCCAAACCCCATTGTTATATTTCATTTTCACACTGGTAGTGTTTCCTTTTTCTCTGTTTTCTAATTGAAAACCAAACCTCAGAGTTTTCACACCCCAAAAAAGGAAAAGAAAGCTGAAAACCATACTTTTTCTCATTTTCCCTTTCTGCTTTGGAGAGAAACTTTAACAGCCAGAGGGCAGGGCTGGATGGGATATGGGGAAGGAATTCTCTGTGAGGGTGGGCAGGCCCTGGCACAGGGTGCTCAGAGCAGCTGTGGCTGCCCCTGGATCCCTGGCAGTGCCCAAGGCCAGGTTGGACATTGGGGCTTGGAGCAGCCTGGGACAGTGGGAGGTGTCCCTGCCATGGCTGGGGTGGCACTGGATGGGATTTAAGGTCCCTCCAACCCCAACCTGTCCCTGCACTTGTGTCCCTCCCACCCTCACAGACAGCCCAGACACAGAGAGACTTGCAGAGAGGTGAGATGGATATTACAGAGCTTATGCACACATGGGATTGTTTAGGAAGAGCTTAGTTTTGGCACCCCACACTCCTGGATTGCTGCAGACACTCCTGGGAGAGCCTGGTGGAAGCAGCATTTTTTAGTCCTAAGGCAATGCCTATCAAAATCAATACAAAATTCCTACAAACCTCACCAGACACTGAATAAGGACTAAAATATTCAGTCACCAGCAAGAAGCTCAAGCTTCTATTATTAAGCAGAATAAACAGATTAACCTAAAAAAATAAATTAAAAGCTTTTGTCTTTGCTGGCTAGACACATCCACAGGGATGCAGGACATCCCAAGGGACAGGTGGCAGCAGCAGAGCCAAGCTCCTGCAAAAGCAGGGATTTGTTGGGACAGGTTTTAAGCCAGGCTCACCTGGTCTGCCTTGGCTGTGCACAGGAAAGGCCCCTGATGGTCTCCCTGCTGTGGAGGGAGAGGGATGGGCACAGCTGGAGCTGCACCCAGGGGAGCACCCAGCTCCCTCCTGCACTAATTAGGTTAATTAAGACTAAACAGCTAATTTCTACACAACTCTGTTTCAGCAGATGCCACGGCAGAGCCTGCCTGCCATAAAGGCACTGAGCTGTGAATGCAGGCCCAGGGCTGAACTACCCCTGTGGGCACCTGCAGGAACAACCCCAAACTGCACAGACAGTGACAGGGACACTGACACTGACACTGCTGGCCAAACAATTACAGGTTTCTGAGCTCATCCACACCATAACATCAAATCAAATTTATAAAACAGCAGGAAACCCGCAGGGCAACACAGGAAGAAAACATCTTTGGAAACTCAAACGGTGACTCACTCGAGGAGTGCAGCACTGGTGAGAGCTGGGATGCTGAGAGATGTAAAAACAGAATAATGAGCCCCAAAGCTCCGAGGCTGAGCTGTGAATCCATTATCCACAAGACTGGGAGGTTTCCTCAGGCAGCACCCACTGACACCCCTGAGAGGGACAGGGACCACTGGGCACCTCCTGAGACTCTCCATGACAAGAGACACCAAAGTGAAGGAGGAATCAAAAATCCAGAGCTGGGCAGATCAAATCTGGCAGTCTCTGATCAGCCTCATGTGATTTCACTCTGACTCTCAAATCTGTTGGCTTCAACCCACGGTAAAAAGACACATTCCAAGGAAAGGCACATTCTTACAGGGCTCTGCTCTGCCATCTGCAAATCATTATTCCTCCTTCACAAAAATAACTGAAGTGCAAAGGGCTACAAGAGGAGGAAGAAATTCCTTAGCTCCTTCCAACAAGAGTTTTTACCAGCAGCCAAAAATGAGGAGAACAGACCCGGGTGTGCAGCACTTCCCCTTCCAAAGCTGAGGGAAAAGGGGAGCAAAAAAGGAGCAGAAAAGCTCTGTGTGAGGACAACACATCCCAAACCTCTCCAGAGCACTGACTGAACTGAACTGACAGAGAAGTGGATCAGATATTGGGGAGAAATCCTTGCCTGGGAGGGTGGGCAGGCCCTGGCACAGCTGTGGCTGCCCCTGGATCCTGGCAGTGCCCAAGGCCAGGCTGGACAGGGTAGCCTGGGACAGTGGGAGGTGTCCCTGCCCAAACAAGGTGGTTTTTTAAGGTCCCTTCCAACCCAAACCATTCTGGGTTTCTGGGATGCTGCTGACACAGCTCCATCCACACAAGAAGGGAAGAACCAGCAGGGACCCCCCTCGAGGGGTGTCTGTCCCCACCCTGTGCTCAGGCAGGACAATTTGTGTCTTTGGCTTCATCCTGTCCTGGGAATGAGGAGGAGAAGCCTGGCCCAAAGAAAGCAGCTGTTCAGCTGCTATCTCACCATCTCTTAGACAAGTATTTTTTCCTTTCCAATGTGAGTCATGAGACTGGAACTGAGTGAGATTGTAAAATTAAGAAAGTTATCAGCTCTCCATCACTGGAAACATAAAACCCCTTTTCTCTCCAGTGACAATTAACAAGGAGCACAAGGAGATAAAGGAGCTGGCTGCTTCCATCCCCACCTAATCTTCAAATAACCCCCCCCCAGAACTGCAGCTCCTTATCTGCAGCACAGTCCCTGCAGATGAGGCTGTCTCCACAGAAAGGATAAGGATGTACAGGTAAAAAGCAGATAAAGAGATGGGGGAAATGCTCTCTGCAGGCTAAAAAAAGAGGCCAAAATCCACAGAGCTTTTGGTGAGAAGCACCACAGGAGGAGAGATGAGAGGGAAGAGAGGAACTCCTGGAGAGGGGATGACAAAGGTGCCATGCACAGCCTGAGCTCCTGGGGCCTCTTCCTGGGAGTCCTGCGGGAATATGGAAATAGCAGCTGCAGCAGAGGGGAGTTTGAAGGTTCCATCTCAGCTCCTTTGGCCATGGGCAGCCCTGCTGGGTGTGTGGGGCTCTCCAGGAGCAGCCTGCCCAGAGCAAGGTGGGGACCTGCCCTTCTCCAGCTGCCCAGCCCCAGCCCCAGCTCCCCCTGCTCTCCCCACACCTCAGACTGACACACAGCAGGTTTTGCTGCTGCCCTCCAGCTCTGCCACCAGACTGAAGTCCAGGTGGGCTTTGGCTTTCCCAATCCCACCCTCACACACCTGGATGGTGTCTGGGTTCTCCCTGAGGGATCTGACTCTGTTTTCACCTTTGGAATGTTATTTTTTTATGTGTCAGGAGCTCCTTCTCCAGCCACACAGACTCCTGCCACCCCTCCTTGACTTCCTGCATGTCCCAATGAGCCAAGGGCAGATGATCCTGGAAAATCGACCCATCCACATGGACCCCACTTCAGTTTGTTTCTTTATTTCAAAGAAAGGTCAATTTAAAGTAGCTCAGAGCATGTCACAGTCCTTTTGGATCTCCCTCCAGAGCTGAGAAGTCCCAGCAAGCTCTACCAAAGCTGCACTTAGCTGTTACACTGCTAAACTACTACAGATGAGACATCACAGAGAGATGATTTGGGCTTTGTTTTCCTTGAGCAAGAAAGTGCTGGAAGCAATTTTACCTCTCTTTTATCCAAACCCAAAACGTATTATTGAGCTCTCTACATTCCATTAAGGCATCAAAGCTGTGTTCCACACCATGCTTCTTTAAAAAAAAAAAAAATAATAAAAAAATCCAAACTCCAAAGTCTGCTTTCAGCTTGAACTGTCAAAATATTTTCCAGACGCAACGCAGGTACACAACTGAGGACTGCCAGTCATCCCCAAAGCCTTCCCTGGAAAGGACAATTTTACCTTCCTGCTTGCTAAGTTTTAAATTCCTTTTGTGGGCACACTTCATCCTGAGCTTCTGAGAAAGGTAAGTAAACAAGCTGTGATTTGCACACAACGCCCACGGACGCATGTGAGAGACAACACAGCAGACACAGCCCTGCTGCTCCCAGAGACAGCCAGGAGGGCAGCAAACACTCCAGCAGGGCTATGGGCTCTCACCAGGGGTCAGGACACACTGTGGGAATCTTTGTTGGTCCCTTGGTGCTGCCAAAAAAGTCGGGTTTAATTCGATTTAATGGTCAGCAAGAGCCTCTCCTGTTTGTACTGCCTGATTCATTTCCCTGCCCCAGCGTCAGTCTCTGCTCTGATCCCACCCTCCTGCTTCCAGCTTTCCCCTCCTGCCTGCTCCCACATGGGGCTCTCTTTCCCTGCCACTGCACCCCAAGCACCCCCAGATGAACAGGCCAAAGCAGTCAGAAGGGTGTTTGATAAACCAGCCCAGCTTGTGTGAACTGCTGGCAACTCCACACCCTCCAAGAGCTGCTCCTGCCTTTCAGATGAACACTCAGACTGAGAGCACTTCTGACCAATTCCATCCCTCTGACAGTTTTTTCATGTAAAAAAACAGGGAATTGTGACATCTTGGCCCCCTCAAGATCCACCTGAAGCCAGGCAACCTGAGCCCAACTTAGTGACAAAATTTCAGGATTATTAAAGCTGTTTAAGAGAGGGGCTGTTCCCACCAGGAAGAGCCACGTTCACCTGGCTGGCAGCAGATTGATGGAATCAGAGAAGCTCTGAGTGGTTTGGGATGGAAGGGACCTTTAAGCTCAGCCAATTCCAGCCCCTGCCATGGGCAGGGACACCTTCCAGTAGGGATGGAAAGGTGGATGATGGACATCAGGAATTTGGGTGCAGATGCAGGTCAGAAAGGCACCGTGTCACCTTGAAGAGAAACATTTCCTCTCCCTCTCCAAGGTGCTTCAGTTAAGTGCTATTTTCTCAGGAAGGTGGTGCCAGGTACCCTGTGCCACCCCCCTGGCTCCAGGCACATTCCTGGATCTGCTCTGGCTCCAAGGGCACAGTGGGATCACAATGAGATCACAACAGGATCACGATGGGATCAACACGGTTGGCTGCCCCAACCCAAACACTGCATTGTGCTCTCCAAACAAAGGCCCTGTAGCCAATTCCCTGATGCCTCTTTCACAAACTGAGCTGCTTAATTAGCCTGGGATGAGTTATTGCATAATTAATGGGCAGCCCATGAAGCAGCACCGTGCTGTGCCTGGCTCACACAGGCTCCCAGCCACAGCCAGCACCCTGCAAAGTCACATCAGGAAAAACCTCCAGGCTTTCATCTTCAGGGGGGTGACTCCTTACCTTGCTTCTTGCCCTGCCAAGACTTCCCAGCTGCCTCAGCAGCAGCTCAAGCCTATTTTGTCATATTTAGAACTTTTCTTGTTCAAAAGTGTAGGACTCTGTGATATGGTTCAGTGGTTCAGGCTGGACTTAAAACACGGGAGGTCTTTTCCAACCTTCATGATTCCATGATTTCCTTTAATAACAGTTTGATAACAGCATGAATATTTACCAGTAAATGGCAAACAGGCAGGAACAGCCCCAGAAGCTGCTCCCACCACTGCACAGCCAGGGCTGTGATGGTTTTGGTGCAGCACTGGCTACTGAGGCCTTCAAAAAAACCCTCATTTTCAACAAAGCTCAGAGCTCAGACCCATGAAAATACACCCAAGGTCCTCATGAATTATAAGCTGCTCCTTTATCTCTTAAACTCACCAAATCAGGATATTCTGAGCTTCCATGACCATCCGTTCAGGGTAACACGTGATTTTTATTCTTGGAATTAGTGGCAATTCACTGCGAGCTGGATTTGCAGAGCATTGTGGCCAAATATATTCTCTGCAGCCTAAAAAGGCACAGAAAAAGACTCCTTATTCCAGTTTTAAAGATGGGGAATCAAAGTATGAAATAGTTGTTCAGAATTCCAGAAGGAACCTGCAACAGCCAGGCCACAACTCCAGTGCTGGTTTGTGCAAAGGACTTGACCTTTCCAGTGCCCAGGGAACAGGTGGATTATTACAATTGCTGCAGAGAATAAGGATGGGAGGAATTCAGGGGGGAAAAAGGAAAAAAAAAATCTTGCACTTTGCTTATTTATAGCCCCAGTCTGTGCTACTGAAGACTGTGCCTGCTCACACCCAGGAGACTGCACAGAACCACGACCAGATGGGCAAATTCCCTACAAAATCTCAGAAGGGACATGGAAATGGATCTTTTTTCCCAATCAGGAAGCTCAGACTGACAACATTCACTTTGCAGAAAAGTAATTTTGCACCCTGGAGCCTTGCTTTGCAGCAAAGATGGTGAAATTCATGAAATCCCTGGAATGAATGCAAGCCTGGACCTGGCCAGGATGTTAAACCTGAATCTCATCAGGCAGGAGAAAAGGCTGGGGTTCAATTCATCCTCTGAATTTATCACAGCTGTGAACAGGAGGGAACCAGGCAAACAATACATTATGCTGCTTCAGCATTTCTGGCTTCAGGCTCCCAAATTTCAGCATTTTCAGCTGGTGTAAGGCTTGGTCCACGGAATCTTCATCCTCAAAGAAATTCATGGCATTTAAATCAGTCGTTAATGCAGCCACGATTTCTCTCTCCCACAAACAAAGCAGCCCTGACTTTTACAAGGAAGTTAATATATATAATAATATCTGTAATAATAGTTATATCTGATATATAAGCACTGGTGTATAATCCTGCTGGTGCAGGGCTGCTCAACCCCTCCTGTGTGATACCATCAGGCTCTGCATCCCCAGCATCCCAAGGGTCTCCTGCACACAGGAATTCAATTAAGGCACTGAAAGGAGCTTCTGGTAGCACTGTGCCCAGACAGGCACAGCAATTCCTGCCCACAATTAACCAGGCTGAGAAAACAAAATGAGATCTGAGAGCAGCCCTCATTCTCCATTGACTAAAATTCATCCTCTGCTTTCAGATAAAGGCCACTGTCAATCTCCCTGTGTCGGAGCCACTGGGAGGGAACCAAGGGTAGGAAATGCTGGAGCTGCTTTTCAAAGCAGGGAAAGCTTCAAAGTGACAGGAGAGAGGAACAGAAAGGCTGTGGGAAGCAGAGTGATGGGAGGTTACAGAGGCCCTGAGGAAAAATGGGATTATCTCAACAACCTTGAGGACAAACCCCTTCACTGTGACGCCTGGAATTTGTTCCCTTGTTTTGTAAACCCCTGCCCTTCAGCCATTTAAATCCTCTTTACTGTCCTGCTTGTCATGTTGTCCTCTTCTCCAGCCATTCTGACTTCAATACAGACTTGGGAAACACATTCCTGATTTCAGTAAGAGGACTGTGGGCCCCCACTCCCACTGCTGGGACAAACCCTCTCCTATTTGACTGCCTGCACTTAAAACTCATCAATTGTGGTATTAAGAGAAAAGGTAAAGCAGAGACAGGGCTTATTTATTGATCTCACTGCTTCACTTATGAGACATCACCAGAGCCAAGGCTGTTCATCACAATGTCCTTTTAGTGCTGTGGCTTTTTTATAATGTGAAATGCTGATTATAATCACATTTATAATGTGAAATTTTTATTATAATAACATTTATAATGTGAGATGTTGAGTTAACATTTCACCCAGATCACAAAACTGATTTTATTTAGTGCTTCCAAGCAGTGTCAGAGTCTGCTGAGCCCCTCCTTCCTTTTCTCTGTCTTGCTGACACTGAGTGCCCTGGAGAGCCTGGAAGTGAACTCCTTCCCTGGCTTGGGCTCCAAGAATCCACAGCTTCTGCCACCACTGACAAATTCCCATTTTAAATTGTTGGAATTCACGGAATCCCAGAGTGATTTGACCTTAATGCCCACCCAGTGCCACCCCTGCCATGGGCAGGGACACCCCTCACTGTCCCAGGCTGCTCCCAGCCCCAGTGTCCAGCCTGGCCTTGGATAATCTCACATCCTTCTCCAGGTGAACATTCCCAGCTCTCCCAGCCTTTCCTCCCAGCAGAGCTGCTCCATCCCTCTGCTCATCCTGGAGCCTCCTCTGGGCTCCTCCAGCAGCTCCAGGTGCTGCCTGTGCTGGCCCAGGGCTGGGGCAGCTCTGCAGGTGGGAAATCACCTGAGCATGGGGGCACAATCCCAATCCCTTTCCTGCTGCAGACAACAAACACAATTCAGTTTGGAACTAAACTCTGAAGCATCCACAGTGTTCCAAGCTCATACTTTAAACCTGTAAAATCTCATGGAATTTCATTCAAATTGATGGAACTGCCTGGAAATGGAGATCTTGAAATGGCTGTTCCCAGAAAAATCCCAGCTGGGACAGCAGCACTGGGGCAGGGTCACTGCCAAGTCCTGGCAGGCCCCACACCTCAGATATCCCACATCCATCACATGGGATGTATGGATTTGCACAGCCTCCTCTCTCCTGCCAGGCTCCACAGGGATTCTCCAGGCTCCTGCCATGCCCTCAGCACACCAAGGACTAATCCAGCTTTGTCTCCTGGTCACTTTGCAGGGCAAATTTTCCTTGAAAGAGCTGCACCAGGGACAGAAGTTCAGACACAGAAGTGATCAAACAGCTATGGTATCACCCAGCAAACAGCTTTCCTTTTTTAACAGCCATCCCAGTATTCTTCTTGGGCAAAGAAGAGACCACAAGATGTTAAGGGCACCCTCAGAAGGCAACACTGAATGCTGAAGGTGATAAAAGCCTGGGCAAGTCCTCAGAGCTTGTAGAAGAGCCACACTTAGCAAAAATGATAAAATAAAACATGCTGCAACACATCCTCTCCCTGTCATCCTGAAAACAGAGCTGATAAAGGATCTTGGACTCAGATGTGATTTCATCCAACACGACAAATCCTTAGGACATGTTGGCTGTAGGGAGACAAGGGCAGTGTGAGGCCAGAGCCCTGACCCAGATTTTCTTTACTCTTTCTAAGGAACAGAATGTGAGCCCTGTGGGCTCAGCCCTGCTCTGATCTGCTGTGCAGGAGGGAGGGAAGAAGAAGAAGAGGGTGAACAAAGCACTTTTTGTTCCTCTGAACAAAAGCCAGGCCAGGAAAGCAGAGGAGCAGCAGCACAGCCAGAGGAGCAGCAGCACTCCTGCACTAATGGGTCATGAAGAACAAACTCAGGCACAGCCACCAATCCCACCAGGAATGTGGCTGGAATCCCTGGAGTGTCCAAGGCCAGGCTGGACAGGCTTGGAGCAACCTGGGACAGTGGAAGGACATGGAATGAGATGGGGTTTATGGTCCCTTCCCACCCAAAGGATTTGGGAGTCTGTGATCACAAACTACCAAAGCAGCAAACTCCACCCCAGGGTGCAAGCCCCACCTGCAAGGAGAGCTCAGAGCCAGTGTGGCTTTAGGGACATTGCACAGCTGGGACTTGAATCCCCAACACCTGAGCTGGGTCATCTAAACCCCTTCCTGGTCACACATCCAGCACCCTCCTGCCACTTCAGAGATGACCCCAGAATCCCAGGATCACCAGGGTTGGAAAAGCCCTTCCAGCCCATCCAGTCCCAGCTGTGCCCCATCCCCACCTTGTCCCCAGCCCAGAGCCCTCAGTGCCACCTCCAGCCCTTCCTTGGGCACCTCCAGGGATGGGCACTCCAAACCTCCCTGGGCAGCCACTGCCAAGGCCTGAGCACCCTTTCCATGGGGAAATTCCTCCTGATGTCCAAGGATTCACACCAAAAGACAGAGTTGGCTGCATCTTGTCCTCTGTAGCAGCTTCCAACCATCCCAGAGTCCCCAGTTTGGGCCACATCTTTCCTTTGTTCCTCACCACTCTCCACAAGCTCAGTGGTAAAATAGGATGTGCCTGTTTTCCTGGCAAAAACAAGCCTGGGAGTCAATGGGAGTTCAGATCCATAACAACAAAATGATGGTAAAAATTGGAATAGAAAGAGCCAGAAGATTTCTCCTTGGCTGCTGCTTGGGAAGGAATAAATTCTCGTAGCCAGCTCAGAGTTACAAGTCAGTAATTTTCTGTACTGGTTCAAACTCCATAAAGATCATGAGCAGCAATTGCATGGCACGGACATTTCAGCTCTTCCCATGGATTCTTTTACATGAGGAAAAATAGAAAATAATTGCTTCAACAAAAGTCTTTAAGGAAAACTAACTTGGAAAAACTGGGCAGTAGCAGGCAGTTAATGACACCTTTTGTGTGTGCTGGGCAGGCTGCCCAAAATTCCCTTTCTTTTCCCAGATCAAGCAGGCAGCCATTCAAGTGTCCCCAAAGCCCAGCCACAGGGGTTGGGAAGTGATTAATCCTGCACCAGCTGCCCCCCTGCCATCCTTCATGTGTTTTTGCATATAAAATTAGAAAACATTTCATTCTCCCTTTATTTTGCAGGATATTTACCTGCATTCCCAGCACTTGCTACCATGTGCATGTTGGAATAACTCGGCTCCAGAGCTGAGGTGAAATTGGGTTTCATTTCCCAGGCCATGCATTATATTTTAATTAACTTTGCCCATAGCTACTAGCACAGTGCCAGCCTGAGACTTGGATGTGTACAGGAAATTCCAGGAAAGCCATTTCTGCAGAGGTATTTTCACAGGGAAGCATTTTCCCGGGTCCTGGGTTTGTGTGGAATTTGGGGACAGTGGGAGTTGTCCAGGGTGGCTGACTGAGAAGCCAAAGCCACCAAAGCTGAAGGAAAAGTGTGGGAAAGGCTCTCCCAGCTTTGCACTTGTGGCTTTTGCAGAGGAAATGAGCATAGAAGTGGGTGACACCTTCATCCATAATGGTAACTCCTCATCCAGCTGGATCCAGATATTCCATATCCATGAGGGGTTCTGGGGCTGTTCCATGGAAAAAGGAAATTTCATTAGACCTGCAGCTGCTGGAAACTCTTTGGGAGGGAAGGGCAGCTGCATCCAGCCCCTTCTGCACTGGTGGTGGGGAGCAGGGAAGGAGCACCAAGAATTCCCTGTATTCTGAGCTGTGGAATCACTGGAATCATCCCAAGGCATTCAAGGTGCCCTAAAATCCTCTCCTACATTTTCTTTTGAGGCAAGTGATTTATCAGCAGCACAGTTTCCCACCAGCTGTGGGAAACCAATAGAAAACATTCCCACAGGGAGAAAGTTTCAGGTTCTTTTTCCAAGGAATTTTGCAGCCAATTCAGGGCAACACACAGAACCTGCACCACAAGAGCTCTGCCTCCCTGTGCCTTCCTTCTTCTTAAACAGGAAAAACCCCTCATTTTCTAAACATAGTTTCCATTTCATAGTCAGGAAAATAATATTCCCAGTTCCCTCTCTCCTTGGTAAAACTGTTTCACATAATTCCTGCAGCATCTGGTTTTATTTCAGGAATTTTCTGTCTGGCAAGTGTCACATTTGAGATGCAGGATGGGAACTAAACTGGGGATAAGAATTTTTGCAGTATGTTTATTCTGACTTCTGGGAAGCTTCAGTAAGGTCCACACAATCCTTTTGGACAGGGAATGTGACTTCTGCTGCCAGTGGTTTCCCCCTGAATTCAGCCCAAAGACACAAATTCCTGGAAGAACTAAGAGCTTTAGAGTCCCTTTTTTTTATTGAGCCTTAAATAATTCTGCATTTCTATGCATGGCACAATCTATATTTGAACAAGACAAGTGGGAAAGCACATGAAATCCAGTGATTTGTAACTGAGGACTGAGAAAAACCACTTATTTTATGTGAGGTTTTAGTTTTTTACAGTGAAGGCTGCAGGGGGAGGAAATGCAAGTGAATTTATAACATGATTTTCCTTTAAATCCTTCCCAAAGAACCGAGATATAATCAGGGCTGGGCAAAATTTGGATAAGCAGTTTCCCAGCACGGAAATAATATTTTTTGTGATAATGTTGGCCAGAAGAAAGTGGCTGTTTAATAGGACCTGGAATTCCTTCTAGGAGGATCTGGTCAGAAAACTTCATCCAAAGCTGCAACAGCCTGAAGTTCCCCATCACCTTCACCCCAAACTGCTGGGATAACACATCCAGGGCCACAGAGGATTTGGTCACCAGTGATGAGGCTTTCCCTGATTTTCCAGCCTCTGCAGCACCAGACTTATGGGAAGAAGATGCTGAATCCCAGCTTTTTAAGGTTGGAAAAGCTCTCAGGATCAAGACCAACCATTCCAAGCACTGCCAAGGCCACCACAGCCACATGTCCACAAGTGCCACATCCACATGGCTGTAAAACCCCTTACAGGGCAGCTGTGCCAGGGCCTGACCTCCCTTTTAGTGAGAAATTTCCCCCAAATCCCCCCTGAGCCTGCCCTGGCCCAGCCTGAGGCCGTTCCCTCTCCTCCTGTCCCTGTTCCCTGGGAGCACAGCCCGACCCCCCCGGCTGTCCCCTCCTGGCAGGAGCTGTGCAGAGCCACAAGGGCCCCCCTGAGCCTCCTTTTCTCCAGGCTCAGCCCTTTCCCAGCTCCCTCAGCTGCTCCTGGGGCTCCAGACCCTTCCCAGCTCCATTCCCTGCCCTGGACATGCTCCAGGGGCTGCATTGTCCTGGGGGGCCCAGGGCTGACCCCAGGTGACCACACCAGTGCCCAGCACAGGGGACAATCCCTGCCCTGGTCCTGCTGCTACCCTACAAAAGACAATCCCCTGTCAGGAGGTTTCTCCAGCTTCCTAATCCCCCCATCTGTTAATTCCCAGGATTAATAATCCCTGGCTGCCTGAGCTGCATTTGCCACTTCACTCCACGTGTGCCAGATCCCCCTGACCCTGGCAAAGGCCAGGACTGGAATAACCCAGGCTGCTCTCCATGCAGCAGAGCCAGGCTCAGCAGCTCAGGGGGCTGATGTTGGTTTAGTTTAAATACAGAGCTTTAAACACAGCCACTTTTGATCTCCAATCAGAGGCAGAATAATAAAATAATCCACTGAAGATGGGAGCTGGGGAAGATGCAGGCACTAAAAGCATCCTTTGTTGGGAGGCTCAGCTGGCTCTGGACCAGAGAGCTCTGCCTGGAGATGGAGAAAGCAGTTAATTTGTTCTGCTGCTAAAACACAGATTAAAGTACAAGGCTAAAGCACAGTAAATAACATCGTGTTCCTTATCAAAGCCAATTGAATGCTTGTATAAAACAAACAGAAACATTTTATAATTCAAGTGGAAAAGGGAAGGAGGCTGGATTTGCACAGGCAGACCCAGGCACAGGGTTTTTCAAAGGAATTTTCTCTCCAGGAGAGGAGCAGTCCCGACGTGCCTTCATTCAGGACACACTCTGCTGTGGACATAATCCATCACCTGGAGCTCTTTCTCTCCTTCAAGTAATTATTTGGAGTTCACAGTGTATTAATTGAACGGGAGATCTCATCTCCACAGCATGCTGAAAGCTCACATTCCATCAGAAAGCAGCACCAGCTCTCCCTGGGCTCTGGGATTTGCCTGACCCGCAGGGTGCTGGGGAAGGACAAGGGGTTGGTGTTTGTGGGCAGACAGGACAGGGCACCCACACCCCAGTAACTCATCCTGGGTGACACAGCCACTCCCAGGCTGGGCCAGCAGCTCATGTGGAGCATTTATCCACCTCAGACCATGGATTTGATAAAGAATGAGCTGAAACAGCACAGATTTAAATTGGTTATCAGGAAAAAATCCTTTCCTGGGAGGGTGGGCAGGCCCTGGCACAGGGTGCCCAGAGCAGCTGTGGCTGCCCCTGGATGCCTGGCAGTGCCCAAGGCCAGGAACTTAGAGCAGCCTGGGACAGTGGGAGGTGTCTCTGAGGTGAGCTCGAAGGTCCCTCCAAGCCCAACCATTCCAGAATTCTCTGGTAATGATGTAAGGATGTCACAGAAGCCAGGAGTGATCAGGGGATAAACCCAAGTGGGAGTGACAGGGTGCCTCAGCATCTGTGAATCCTCCACATCCCTTTCCCAGGCACTGCTCCCTAAGGAATCCTCCCCTTTCCTCCCAGACTGATGCAGATCCAAAGCCACCGCTTTGCTTTTCATTCCAATCACCAGAGACACTTCAGGAGGTAACAAACTGAAAGGATTCCTGCCCTATGTATTTCCACAACAATAATTTGCTTAGCTCTATGCAAAACCTGTCATGAATATGTATTCCAGCAGCAGCAGACATAAATCAGAGCTGGGGGTGAGCTGGGAGCATGCAGCTCCTCAACTACAAATCTTCCTTCCCTGGAGATAAGGCAGACTTTGCAGGAAAACACCAGGAGCCACCTTGTCCAGAGCAGCCAGGGTTTCAGGAAATGTCCTGCCCATTTCCCAGTGCCAGGATTGAGGTACTTCCCCTTGGAATTAATTTACAAGGTGCAGTATTTGGCAGACCATGCAGTCCCAGCCATTCCCAGGGCACAGAGGTCACCTGAGGCTTCTCCCCAGGAAAAAGCTCTCGTTTGAGGGAGTTTGGTGATGCTCTCCTGGCTCTTGGGCTAACAGAGGGATGTGCAAAGGCACCAAGGCAGCTCCTTCAGACTTTTCCAGGCTGGAGCAGTGCCAGGGAGGGAGATGGTTTTTTCATGTCACTTGTAAATGAAGAGGCAATATTCATTATTGCAGGGTATTTTATCTGGTGATAGGAGGGACAAGCTGGTGCTGGTGCAAGCCATGCTCAGCCAGGGAGGATTTGGCACTGTGGTATTGATTTAACTCACCCCACACACCTGCTACAGACTGGGCAAACCCTGCCTGGAGGTGCAGCCTGGCTGGTTCAGGCTCACACACAGCTCTGGGAATGGAATCTCTTGTCACTGGCACACGTGGCTCTCCCCTGACACAACCCTCTCACCTGCAGCTCTCTACCATGCTTTTTTTTTTTTTTTTTTTTTTTTTTTTTTTCTTTCTAGGACAGGAATTTCAAAGGTTTTGTCCTGGAATCACTCAGAGAATACTGAAATACTTAAACTTTAATTCAGCAGGGCTGAGAGGGCTGAGTTCTCTATTTCTTTTTGTTTTCTAACCAAGGGATATGTAATGTATGGCACTCCATAATGCAAATATTTCATTCAGAGATTGAGGCTGAAGTCAAATTAGCTGCATTTAAACCACTGTGAACCACTAAACCTTTTCCATCTCATTGCAGAACACCTGCCCAAGCTGTGCCTCTGAGCAGGAGGGCAGGGGAGGCCCAGCATGGGGATGGGGATGGGATGGGGATGGGATGGGATGGGATGGG
>WEIU01014322.1:59239-91914 GCA_013389925.1 Aegithalos caudatus
AAAAAAGGTGATCCTGGCCTGATTGATGCCACTTCATTTGCATATGCCCACTAGCAGCACTTTGGTTAATTAACACATATTTTGTGTCTGTAGATGAATATGAAATAATGAGTTTGGTACTGAGGCTTTGTGCATAAATTCCAGCACTGAACAGTTTCACTTCCCTCCTTCTGTATTTTCTGTGTAAATAAGACATAATAACTCCCAAGAAGCTAGTGACACATGACAAAAGCCAAGAAGGATGTACTTATATTTTAAAGCCAGATGAGTTAATTAGCTCATCAAATGGAAGCACTGTTTGGAGGGGCAGGGATGAGGAACACCTTCTTCCAGGGAAAAATGTAATTCTGGAAATATTCTGGATTATGGCTCAAGTTCAGCTGCAGAGGCCTCCATCCAGAACTGCACTTAAGCAGGTGAAATAGTATTACCAAAATTAAAAGGGCTGCCCAGGTGGCTGGAAGTTAATTGCTCTGCTGGATCCCAGCCTGGGCAGTCAGAGGTGGAATTTAATTTCATTTTCTGATCTGCTTCCTGCACCAGCAGCTTCCAACCAGCTCAGGGAGAGACAGGGAATGCTGCTCCAATCCTAGAGCAGAAAAACCCCAACAGATCCTTCAGTTCCATGGCATCCAGTGCTTTAGTGGCAGGGTTTACAGCCAAAGGCAAGGAAGGCTGAGCCACCCACTGAGTCCTGCTGGAATTTGAGGCAGGACAGGGCTGGAGGTGAGCTCCAGCAGGAGGAGGTTGAGCAGCAGCATCTGCCCTGCTGAGGGACTGCTGGGCAAAGCCTGGAGTCAGCAGAGGGATAAAGGAGGTGGAAGAGCTCTCTGAGCCAGCAGTCTGGCTGTGGATAATAAATCACCTCAGAGAAGACACAAAGGTCACTGCTGGGAGGGAGTTTCCTTCCCAGGGAGCTCTGACTGGGAATGCTGCTCAGGAGGAGCCCCACAGAGCTCCATGGGGAGCACAAGGACACTCCAGACAGGGATAAATGCACAGGGAAATGGAAATCCTGTTCTGTTGTTCCCACTGTTATCCCAGGGGTGCTCAGGGCAAGGCTCAGTGGTGTCACACTGAGGGACACACGTTCAGTGCCAGGCTCCTCCTGCTCATGGAAGGAAAGGGGAGATTTTCCAGGATGGCTGGAGGAGAGAAATGAGGAGTTCCCACCGAATTTGGGTGGGAATTTTCTCCTCCTTGTTGCACTGAAGCAGTTCCTCAGGTCTGCCAGTACTGGGAAAGCTGTGGGAGAAGGGAGCCAGTGAATCTGAGGGGATCAAGGGAGCTGCTGCTCCTGAGCACTGCCAGGGATCCTGGCAGAGCCCAAGGATGCCAACACCTTTCCTACACCCCAAAGGTGCTGCAATTCCTACCCCAAACGAGCTTCAGGCACACAGAATCCACCTGAACATGGCACACCAGGCACAGGGAGCTCAAGGATTTGTGTGGATCAGAGAGAGCCAGGGGCTGGACACAGCAGGATCCCACAGGGATCTTCCAGAGCCTTCCCCAAAGCCCTGGAGCCAGGCAGAGCTGACATCCCTGCTGGACATTCCACACATGGAGCTGGTGACAGGCAGCAGGGAGCACAGAGCCACAGCACAGGGAAAGGGCAGGAGCAGGGACTGCACACAAATTTGGGGATTTGGGGAGCCCTGGGGGCTGGGAATGGCACCACCCATCCAGCCTGGCCCTGGGCTGACAGCAAACACAGGGCTCTCAAGTGATGCCCAGAACAAGGAATGGGGTATCCAAGGGATTTGGGTGTCCAAGGGGGATGCAGGAGGAGATGCTGGCTCCTGCAGCCATGGGATGGAGGAGGAGGCAGGAGGGGCAGGAGGAGGCAGGAGGAGGCAGGAGGAGGCAGAAGGAGGCAGGAGGGGCAGGAGGAGGCAGGAGGAGGCAGGAGGGGCAGGAGGAGGCAGGAGGGGCAGGAGGAGGAGGAGGAGGCAGGAGGAGGCAGGAGGGGCAGAAGGGTCCCCCTGAACCTGGAGTGCAGCTCCCTCCTCCAGGGCTGGGCAATGCTGGGTCACAAACTCTGTCATTGTCACCACAATTTCCTGCTGACTCTGCAGGGCTGGCATGGATGTGGGCAGGGAAATGCTGTCATTCTGCTCCCTGCCATCCCATCAGGCTGTCAGCTGCCTTCCAGCTGCATTCCCTGTCCAGGAGGAGTTCAGATGAGAAGGAAATGCAGCTTAACCAGCTCTGAGAGCTTCAACTGCAGGCAGGGCTCGTGGAAAACAGGGAATTGTTTGTAAAAATGAGCAGGTTTGACCTCAAAGTCCTTGAGAGAGGACAACAGCAAAGCCTCACAGAGACCCCAAACACAATAAAAGCTGCTTGGGAATTTTTAACTCTGAGGTTTTGGCTTGAGAATCACAGGAGTGCAACAGCATTGATTACATCTTACCAGGAATAATCCTTGAGCTTAGGGGAAATCTGTAGTCAATGAAGAGAGAGTCTGGAAAAAGCCAACACTCAGGGAGACAGGGCTGCTCCTGCCCTGCCTGAGTCACCAGACACCAAAAGAGGGGGAAAATCAACTTTGTGTCTCTGGCTGAGGTGGGAAAGGGCCGGTGTTCCTATAGCCCCAGGTGCATCACAACTGAGGCTGCTCGTAAGAAAGGAGAGATAAAAAGTCAAAAAAATCCCCTCACTTTGCAGTCATGACAGGCAGGGAGCTTTCCAAAGGCTTCAGGAATATAATGGGATGAAAGAAACTCCTCATTCCTCACCTCAGCTCATTATGAGCCTCATTTCTTGGCATCACATTGGCATTTCCCAAGAGTGTTTTTTTTTTGTCAGAAGAGAAAGTTCAGTTTTTCTGGGAGCTGGATTTTAGGGAGAGACAAGCCTGGTTTTTCTGGTTTATGGGATAATTTATATCCCAGACACTGCAGCACACACACAGCAAATGTGCTGATGCTCACCTTGCACAGGGAAGAGTGAGGGCAGATTTCAGTGCCTGTTCCAGGCACCCAGGAATACTTTGGAGGACAGTTGTCCTCCAGGGAGAGCTGCTATAAAACAGCTTCCAGAGGGCCTAACATTGCTGCAGCTCAGCAATTCCTGACCAAACTGCAGCCTCCAGGCACTGGGGGAGCCAGGGCTGCTCCAGCCCAAGTAATGAGATCTCAGGGCTGGAAATGTGGCCATGGGCAGTGGGGACAGGAAGGGCTGGCCCAGAACCCAGGGGGCCAATAAAGAAGGGGAGCAGTGTGCCTTGCAGGATGGAATTCAAGTGATTTATTTCCCTGCTGGCACCCTGCATGCCAGCTCCTGCTGCAGGGATGTCCCTGAATCCTCCCCCACACCAGCAAGGAGTGGCTGGGGACAAGTCCTGGATGGGGCAGCACTGAGGGATCCCTGGGGATGGAGGTGAAGGGGAGCCTGAGCATCCCAGTCAGCACTGCCATGGAGCCTCTGCTCCCAGGGAACCAGGAACACAGCCTCAGCTTGGACATCACCAGGAATTTCTTCCTGGAAAGGGCTGGAAATGCCCAGGGAGGTTTGGAGTCCCCATCCCTGGAGGTGGCACTCAGTGAAAGGGGGAAATGCAGACCCAGGTGCCTCCTTTGCCACCTCTTTCCCCACAGAGGATGGAGAGCTGGAAGCCCAGGAGGAGTTAAAGTGATGCCCAAGAAAAACAGTGTGGGATGGAAAACCAAAAACCAACTGTCCTGGGGACACTGGAGGTGTCTTTGGTGTCCCCAGCCTGGGTGAGGGCAGGGCTGGGAGCCTGAGGAGTCCCTGGAGCAGCCTCACTGGACAGGCAGTGAGGGCCAAATCCTGCAGCAGGGGGGATCCAAACCTCACCAAAATGAGGACAGGGATGAGTCCTGCTGAGGAGCAGCAGTGAGATCAAAGCTGAGCATGGCAGGAGCTCCCCCAGGGTTTCTGAACCCCACTGGTGAAGGGCACAAAGGAATCAAACTGTGCCAAATCCATGAACCTGCCCAGCCTCTTGTCCTCGCTCCCCACAGCCCAACAGCCACAACAGGGGATGGTGTTCCTGCTGTCCACACCTGGATTTCACCATCCAGGCCCCTGAGCATGGCTCAGTGTTAAACCAACCCCTGAGAAATCCAACCACTGCCTGCCAGAGGCACCAATCCCACGAAAATCAGTAAAAAGTTGACACCTGCCAGAGTTTGAAGTGACAACAAGGCATGGCTGAGTCCTGAAATGGATTTCTTCACCCACCAGTGACTCTCACACGGGCAGAGCCATCACATTTCCCAGCAAAGATGATCAGAGTCTTCCCAGCATAATAATCAACTTGTCAAGGACAAGAGGAGAGCCAGCTGGGGTGAGGATATCAGTCCTTTCTCCCTGCTCTACCTGTCCCACCTGCCAGCAGATAACAGGGATAACAAATCCTTTGCTATCAGGAGAAGTGAGCTGGGAGCCTCCTGCCACCCCCTTCCCAAGGAGGGACAGCCACAAGCTCAGCACAATCCAAACACAGCCCCATCTCCATGGAGAAGGCTGGGATGAAAAGCATTTTACCAGCTTAGAAAACGAGAGCAGAGCTTCAGCTAAAGCACCCTCAAGCACCCACTGTAAATCCTGAGCTGACAGCTCAAATGCCAAACCTCAGAGCTGAACTCACACTTGTGCTGATTCCTGCTCTTAAAATAAATGCAGGCAGTGATTGGGTATTGTTCAGGGGTGGAAATATTTCTTCCAACCACGCCACAATCACCCTGAAGAGCAAAATCTCCTCTAACAGGGGTACAGGTACAAATAAACAAATGGAGGTTGTGCACTCCTGGTGTATCAGTATTTCTGAGAGCTTTTCCAAGGTCAGTCCTACCCTAGTGTTATTCCCCTCCAAATTAACTTGATTTTTATTTGGAAACCTTAAGCCCCAGTTTCTAACTGGATTCTGGTGTCTGTCAGATAAAATACTTATAAAATATTGGTCCTGAGTTTATATCACTGGCAAGTTTGGGTTGTGGGGTTTGATTGTTTGGGTTGTGGGGTTTTGTGTCTGATTGTTTCAACCTCTTTTGATGGGTTTTGTTGTTTTGCTTTTTTATGTCTGCTGAACTGCAGGAGTCTCCAAGGCACCAGCAGGTCTGGGGTAGCTGCTCCATGCTCCTTGTGCCTGCAGAGCTGATCCATCCCCACACTGCCCCATCCCACAGATCAGATGCAACTCCCCTGGCTGATAAATAAAACTTCTGCACGTTTTCGTGGTTTCCCTGTTGCTCTTCCCACATCTGGCTCCAACTCCAACATTTCTTTCCCTGACAGATGAGCACAGAGTTTCATTCCCTGCTGGAAGGAGTGCAGCTCTGGAGTGCCAGCACAGGAAGGACAGGGAGCAAGTGCAGAGGAGGCCACGGAGCTGCTCCCAGGGCTGGGACACCTCTGGAGCCAGGCTGGGAGAGCTGGGGGTGCTCACCTGGAGAGGAGAAGGCTCCAGGGAGAGCTCAGAGCCCCTTCCAGAGCCTAAAGGGGCTCCAGGAGAGCTGGAGAGGGACTGGGGACAAGGGCTGAGGGACAGGACACAGGGAATGGCTCCCAGTGCCAGAGGGCAGGGATGGATGGGAGATGGGGCAGGAATTGTTCCCTGGCAGGGTGGGCAGGCCCTGGCACAGGGTGCCCAGAGCAGCTGTGGCTGCCCCTGGATCCCTGGCAGTGCCCAAGGCCAGGTTGGACATTGGGGACAGCCTGGGACAGTGGGAGGTGTCCCTGCCATGGCAGGGGTGGGATCAGATCCTTAAGGTCCCTTCCAATCCAAACCATTCCAGGATTCTGTGATTCCCCCCTGCCAACAGCCCCACCTGAGCATCCCCTCCACTGGCTCTGCTTCATCTCCATCTGACCAATTTTGGGAAGATCTCAGCCCCTCAGGGATGTCAAAGGGTATTTTTTTTGAACAGCACTCAGTCCCCAGAGAATGAAATCCCTGGGAATTCTACCCCAAAACCTTCATCTCTTCAGCCCAGGGCATTTCCTCCCTCCCTGCAGCCAGGGGTGCCCACACCTCCTGAGCCAACCACAAACAGGTCCTGGGAGGCCCCTGCAGTCAGCTCTGTGCCCCTCCAAGGCCACCCCCAGAGATCTCAGCTGCTTTGGCCCCACACTTCCCAGAAAAACCCTTCCCTGCAGCCATTCCATGGTTAATTCAGCCTCCTCAAAGCAAGGTGGGGAAAAGCCCACATGGACCTGGATTCATCCCTGACTCTGTGAACCCTGAAAGCCTGATAAATTTATCAGGAATAAATTACAGCTTTTCAACCTCCTGCTTCCCAAACAATGCATCATCCCCAACTCCTGAATGCACACTCTCCACATCCCTGGTGTGCCAGGGGAGGTGACAGTCCCTGGGAATGCTGGCATTCACACCAGGCACTGATGGTGCTTAAGCAGGGATTTGGGGTGCAGGCTGTTGTCAGCTCCCAGACTGTAATTCATTAATCAGAAGCACTGAGAGGGAGACAGAGACACTGGAGGATGATCAAAATCCCAGAATTTCCACAGACATGTGGCACAGGCAAAATGTGACATTATAAAAACAAATTCCACCCTAACCAGGGATGTTTTTTCCATTCTGGTGACAGGCACTGACTGTTTTTTAGATGTAAGTTCCATACAAGCACAAACCCAGCCAAACCTCCATCCAACAATGGAATCTGTGTGCCCCCCACTGCACTCCCACCACCCTCCTCCATGACAATTCCATGTAAAGCCACATGGAGTCTGTTCCACTGAGGCTGGCAAGGCCAGTCTGTGCTTGCAGTGTATTTATTTTTATAAAATCAGAGGCCAAAAAAATACAAAAAACACAAAGCATCCTTCTCCCAGCTGGCAGCTCTGCCATCCTCCCTCTGCTCCCACCCCCAGGGAATCCTCTGCTCCCATGGGATCCAGGCTGCCCAGCCCTCACCTCACGCCCCACAGATGCTGAAAGATGCTTGCTCTGAACACCCTCACTGTTTGTTTCATAACAGGAAGACACAACAGAATTTTATGGGAAATGCAGGCAGGAAGAGAAGGATTTGATTCTCTGGATGTGGAGAGGCAGGCTCCTGTGTGGAATTTAAACACCTTTTTGACAATTTTCCTTTTGTTCTTTTGCCTGAGCCTCTCAATATTTCAGCACGTGAATAATCACACTCACAGCAACAAAGCAGGCTCCTGCATGGCTGGAGATGTGTCCCACTGAAATGTCCCTGAATCTCTCCTGAGGGTTCCTGAAACTGAGGGGACAGAGCCAGGGTACCCCCAGAGGATCAGGGCAGGGGTCACTTCTGTCCTCAACAGCTGCAGGAGGAGGCTCTGATTGCCAAAATCCCCTCTAACAACAACATGGCCTTGTTGGACCCTTTTATTGTCAAACTCCACATGGAGCACTCAGGATAGGCTGGGAAAATTGGGATTGTTCAGCCTGGAGAGGAGAAGCTTTGGGGTGACCTCAGTGTGGCCTTCTAGGACCTGAAGGAGCCAACAGGAACGATGGAGAGAGACTTTGGACAAGGGATGGAGGGACAGGACACAGGGAATGGCTCCCAGTGCCACAGGGCAGGGCTGGATGGGATCTTGGGCAGGAATTGTTCCCTGGCAGGGTGGGCAGGCCCTGGCACAGGGTGCCCAGAGCAGCTGTGGCTGCCCCTGGATCCCTGGCAGTGCCCAAGGCCAGGTTGGACATTGGGGCTTGGAGCAGCCTGGGACAGTGGGAGGTGTCCCTGCCATGGCAGGGTGGGATGAGATGGTTTTTAACATCTCTCCTAACCCTTCCATGATTCCATGATTCCNTGTGGCTGCCCCTGGATCCCTGGCAGTGCCCAAGGCCAGGTTGGACATTGGGGACAGCCTGGGACAGTGGGAGGTGTCCCTGCCATGGCAGGGTGGGATGAGATGGTTTTTAACATCTCTCCTAACCCTTCCATGATTCCATGATTCCCATGCCATGGGAATGCCACTCCATGTGCTCCATGCACACAAATCCTCTGGCTTAGCAGCACCAGATCTGCCTTGTTGCATTTAGAGAACAAATCTGGGGGATAAAAGTCTGGGATATTGAGAGGAGATGCCAAGCTTTTCTTCTGGAAATACTTTGAAGGATCCAAGACCCTCAGCCAATTTAACAGCAGCAGTAAAAGCAGCTCAAGTCAGTGGTTAAACCTCAAAGGGATCCCTGAATTGTGCTTGACTTAATGAATCCAATAATCGATTCCTACTGCACAAATAAGGTGTGGAATGGATCAGCTAATAAGCATTCCCAGTTAATTGCTTTCTTCAAGTGACAATTTGTACAAATGATACCATCAAAGTAGTAATAATATCCCTATTGATTAAATTAATCTCGAAAAGACAACTCAAATAACTTTAATTAGCAATGCATGACACAAGCACAAAATACTCTGAAACAACCTTGCAGCCCATCCCAGACTTTGAAACCGTGGCAGCAGCCATGGCACAGGCTTTGGCATCTTTATTCCAACAGATACACACAATTTCATGGAGCATCTTTAGGGATTGTCTGTGACTAACCATGAAAAGCCATTAAGCCTCCCTGCAGAGCACAAGCCAGGCACAGAGCACAGGCAGCCTCCCCACTTAGTCACACTCACTGGAACCCAGGGCCACAAACAGCTCTAAAAGAAATGAAAACTTTCCAGCAGGAGGAGCAGGGATGGGGAACAAAGTCTCTGTGCCAAAATCCCCACTTGGAGCTGCTAGGGACCCACAGCAGCAGCAGCAGCAGCNACACCTCCTGAGCCAACCACAAACAGGTCCTGGGAGGCCCCTGCAGTCAGCTCTGTGCCCCTCCAAGGCCACCCCCAGAGATCTCAGCTGCTTTGGCCCCACACTTCCCAGAAAAACCCTTCCCTGCAGCCATTCCATGGTTAATTCAGCCTCCTCAAAGCAAGGTGGGGAAAAGCCCACATGGACCTGGATTCATCCCTGACTCTGTGAACCCTGAAAGCCTGATAAATTTATCAGGAATAAATTACAGCTTTTCAACCTCCTGCTTCCCAAACAATGCATCATCCCCAACTCCTGAATGCACACTCTCCACATCCCTGGTGTGCCAGGGGAGGTGACAGTCCCTGGGAATGCTGGCATTCACACCAGGCACTGATGGTGCTTAAGCAGGGATTTGGGGTGCAGGCTGTTGTCAGCTCCCAGACTGTAATTCATTAATCAGAAGCACTGAGAGGGAGACAGAGACACTGGAGGATGATCAAAATCCCAGAATTTCCACAGACATGTGGCACAGGCAAAATGTGACATTATAAAAACAAATTCCACCCTAACCAGGGATGTTTTTTCCATTCTGGTGACAGGCACTGACTGTTTTTTAGATGTAAGTTCCATACAAGCACAAACCCAGCCAAACCTCCATCCAACAATGGAATCTGTGTGCCCCCCACTGCACTCCCACCACCCTCCTCCATGACAATTCCATGTAAAGCCACATGGAGTCTGTTCCACTGAGGCTGGCAAGGCCAGTCTGTGCTTGCAGTGTATTTATTTTTATAAAATCAGAGGCCAAAAAAATACAAAAAACACAAAGCATCCTTCTCCCAGCTGGCAGCTCTGCCATCCTCCCTCTGCTCCCACCCCCAGGGAATCCTCTGCTCCCATGGGATCCAGGCTGCCCAGCCCTCACCTCACGCCCCACAGATGCTGAAAGATGCTTGCTCTGAACACCCTCACTGTTTGTTTCATAACAGGAAGACACAACAGAATTTTATGGGAAATGCAGGCAGGAAGAGAAGGATTTGATTCTCTGGATGTGGAGAGGCAGGCTCCTGTGTGGAATTTAAACACCTTTTTGACAATTTTCCTTTTGTTCTTTTGCCTGAGCCTCTCAATATTTCAGCACGTGAATAATCACACTCACAGCAACAAAGCAGGCTCCTGCATGGCTGGAGATGTGTCCCACTGAAATGTCCCTGAATCTCTCCTGAGGGTTCCTGAAACTGAGGGGACAGAGCCAGGGTACCCCCAGAGGATCAGGGCAGGGGTCACTTCTGTCCTCAACAGCTGCAGGAGGAGGCTCTGATTGCCAAAATCCCCTCTAACAACAACATGGCCTTGTTGGACCCTTTTATTGTCAAACTCCACATGGAGCACTCAGGATAGGCTGGGAAAATTGGGATTGTTCAGCCTGGAGAGGAGAAGCTTTGGGGTGACCTCAGTGTGGCCTTCTAGGACCTGAAGGAGCCAACAGGAACGATGGAGAGAGACTTTGGACAAGGGATGGAGGGACAGGACACAGGGAATGGCTCCCAGTGCCACAGGGCAGGGCTGGATGGGATCTTGGGCAGGAATTGTTCCCTGGCAGGGTGGGCAGGCCCTGGCACAGGGTGCCCAGAGCAGCTGTGGCTGCCCCTGGATCCCTGGCAGTGCCCAAGGCCAGGTTGGACATTGGGGCTTGGAGCAGCCTGGGACAGTGGGAGGTGTCCCTGCCATGGCAGGGTGGGATGAGATGGTTTTTAACATCTCTCCTAACCCTTCCATGATTCCATGATTCCCATGCCATGGGAATGCCACTCCATGTGCTCCATGCACACAAATCCTCTGGCTTAGCAGCACCAGATCTGCCTTGTTGCATTTAGAGAACAAATCTGGGGGATAAAAGTCTGGGATATTGAGAGGAGATGCCAAGCTTTTCTTCTGGAAATACTTTGAAGGATCCAAGACCCTCAGCCAATTTAACAGCAGCAGTAAAAGCAGCTCAAGTCAGTGGTTAAACCTCAAAGGGATCCCTGAATTGTGCTTGACTTAATGAATCCAATAATCGATTCCTACTGCACAAATAAGGTGTGGAATGGATCAGCTAATAAGCATTCCCAGTTAATTGCTTTCTTCAAGTGACAATTTGTACAAATGATACCATCAAAGTAGTAATAATATCCCTATTGATTAAATTAATCTCGAAAAGACAACTCAAATAACTTTAATTAGCAATGCATGACACAAGCACAAAATACTCTGAAACAACCTTGCAGCCCATCCCAGACTTTGAAACCGTGGCAGCAGCCATGGCACAGGCTTTGGCATCTTTATTCCAACAGATACACACAATTTCATGGAGCATCTTTAGGGATTGTCTGTGACTAACCATGAAAAGCCATTAAGCCTCCCTGCAGAGCACAAGCCAGGCACAGAGCACAGGCAGCCTCCCCACTTAGTCACACTCACTGGAACCCAGGGCCACAAACAGCTCTAAAAGAAATGAAAACTTTCCAGCAGGAGGAGCAGGGATGGGGAACAAAGTCTCTGTGCCAAAATCCCCACTTGGAGCTGCTAGGGACCCACAGCAGCAGCAGCAGCAGCAGCAGCAGCAGCAGCAGCAGCAGCAGCGGCAGCAGCAGCAGCAGCAGCACTTTGAAGCCATGAGAATCAGGCACCAGGCTGATGAAATCAGAGCAGAAACTCCTCCAGAACAGGGAGGGGTTAAAGAGTTGGCCCAAAGCGTGTTCAGAGAGCAGGAGCTGAGCTGGGCCAGGACAAGGGGACACAGCCCCAGAGCCAGAGGGCACAGGCAGGAGCCCAGAGCCAGAGCCCAGTGCCACGCTGTCAGTGGGACTAACAGGAGGTATTTTGGGGGTTTTTAGAGGGGTTTTAAGAGACTCCTGCAGGATTTTTCTTGTTTTACTCCCTGAACTCAGCAGCTGAGAGGCCCAGGTATTTCCCCACAACAGGCACAGTACAGCTCATTTTACAGCACTTACAGAATCATGAAATTCTTTAGGTTGGAAAGTTTCTCTGAGAGCTTTGAGTTCAACTGTGCCTCCAGCACTGCCAAGGCCACCAGTGCCACCAGCACCGTGTCCCCAGGTGCCACATCCCCACTGTGACACCCCTCAGGGATGGGGACATCCCCACCCCGAAGCACATTAATAAAACAGGACTCTTGTACACAGCTTTGGCCCTTCCAGGTTAGTCCAGCCCTACCTTCTCAATTCTTTATTCCAATTCTTTATTTTATTCAGATTCCTTGGTTTAATTTCCCATAACGGGGTTAGCTCGTGCTTTTGCTGGAAACAATGCAAAATTTCCATGTCCTTCTTGTAGCCTCAATTAATTTATTACTTCGTTTTTGTTCTCTGGGCAGTTCTGGCTTTAGATTTTTCAGATATTTTGGTGCCAAAAATGCTGCCAGGATTTGAGGTGAGGCTGCACCAGTGCAGAGCAGACAGGGACAATTACATCCATAAAACATTTAAAAGTGTCCCAGGATTCTCAGAACAATGATGGAACTTGCACCATCATCAAAAAGAAACACTTTCTGCACTTATTTTCATCCAGGAATCACTGAAACAACCAAGGAACCCCCACATTACTTTTGGGACTCCAGACAGCCACCAGGCAAAACAGCAAAACATCCACAAAAAGATTTTTGGCACTCAAGAATCTTTAAAATTCTACTTTCTATGCAGGCTTACAAGGCAGATTCCCAAGTATTTTGGTTCTCAAAACCACCAGTAGTTTAAAAACTTTGACCAGAACACACAGCATGAGGGTGAAAATGTATGGCTAAGAAACTCAAGCTTGGGAAAGTCACTTGGGGAAGGGTTTTTGTGGGTTTGTTTCCAAAAGGATGTTTATTGAACTTTCTAAGAATTTCAAAACATGAAAAAGAAGAGGACAAATGCTCACCACTTTCTTTCTCTGAGACATCCATCTGATTTTTCCAGTTAAGAAACCAATCTTCAATGAAATCCCCCCAAAACAGGCAAATGTGCTGAATTATTGTGAGAAGAGCAGCTCCACAATGAGGCCAAAAATCCCAAATCCCAACAAACCAGGAGGGCCATGAGAGGAGCTGGATTTGGAGAGGGATCTCTCCAGCCCCACTGCAGGATGAGCAGTAATTACTTCACAAGGAGAAGAGCTCTGTGGCACATTGAAAGCCTTTAATTTCCACTCCCTTGTTTAAGTGAGATTATTGCTCCCCATAGCCAACAACAATGCATTTCCTAAGTTTCCCATGCCTTGCCAGAAAAGCAAATATCCTCTGGTAAATCTCAGAGCTGAACAATGATTTTTCATTTTTACAACATCACAATCAATGCAATTTTCCAGTTAGAAGTCTCCAGCCTCCCTCTATCAGCTCGTTAATGCTCAAGTGCTGCACTCCAAACCATGCCTGGGAGAATCTTCCCAGACTCTGCCATCCCAGGTTACTCTGAACATGGAATTCATCACTTATGAATCACTTCAGTGTGTGTAAACACTTGAATCACTAAGCCAGATCTAATATTGTACGCAGTAATCAAGGGATGTTGTCAGGGGGGAGGCACTGAGGCAGCTCTGAAATCCTGGCTTGTAGAGTTTCACTGTTCAAAGCAGGTTTTGTGCTTGTGAACACATTTTATTTGCAGATGCTAAATGCCTGGAAAATATTAGCAGGCTTTGTGTCTTCTCCAGACACTCACAGAAGGCCCAGCACCCCCAAACACTGCTCACCCAACTGTGTTTTCCCTGGTATTTAAGATCCCTGGAACTTCCAGCAACACTGTGACAACACAGCCAGCTTCAAGCTGGAAATGCCATTTCATTTCAGCAGCTTCAGATCGCACAGATTGGAATCCAAGGGAAAAAAAATAAATTAAACTCATCCCTAAAACCGAGTCATTTTTCTCCCTTAAAGTGAAATTAAAATGCTGTGAACGCCACCACCTCCCCGCTCCCCTGAAGGATTCCGGTAACTTTCCAGGCTTTCCAGTGAAAGCTCCTGGTTCCTGAGAGCCCCTGAGGGGATTGCAGCCCGGGGGCACAAACCTTGATGCCCAGCTCGATGTTCTCCCCTCCGTACACGTCCATGCCGGGGTCCAGCAGGCCGATCTCCCCAAAGAATTTCCTGTTGACCACGAAGGAGCAGCCGATCATGGCCGGGGTCCTGCAGGGAGAGAGGGACAGGAGGGCGTGGTGAGGGACATGGCTCATCCCTGCTGGGCTGTCCTAGGTTACAAAGTAAGATGTGCCCAAAGTATGGATTCTATCCCCACCCTCAGGAGCTGTTGGAACCAGCTGGGGCAGTGTTTTCCCTTGCCCCTCCCTCTGGGCTATCTCCTGTTCATGGGCCATCAAGGCGTTGCCCATGGCTCACAGGTGACTCCCTCTGGGAGTTATCTCTGTTAATTGGCAATCAAGGACCCATTGTATGACTCATAGAATGAGATCAGCCCATTGNACACGGGCACGGCCTCACATCCCCGCCGGGCATTGCCCACATCCCCACCAGGCACGGCCCCATATCCCTGCCGGGCACGGCTCATGGCTTCAGCCGCCTCCCACCACTGCTCAGCCCAAGATTTCATGGCCATGTGCCTGGGATGACATTGTTTTGCCACTGCAATAAACTGTCCTGAAGCTCTCAGGGGTCTGAGCCCAGACCTTCAGACCCTTTTGAGTTTCCTCAGGACTCTGCCCTGACTTGATAGAGAGAGGCAGCCTTGATCCAATTGTTCAGAAACAGGATTTAATAATGCCAAAATAACAAACAAGAAGGCTTCCACTATATATACACCAAACTGTAAAAAGGGAGTACCAAGGGGCCAAAAGCAAAAGTGGGGGTCCAGGCTCAGCCAGGGGTATTTCTGCACCCCAGTGTGGGGAGGAGTTAAGGCAGGGTCTGAGGGAAGAGCCCAATAGGGGGGAAAATTAGGAATATTAAAATTCCTGCACCAAAAATCAACCTATGGTAACACAAAGAACAAGGAACCTTCTAGCAATGATGTGAATGCTTGAACTGAGGGAACATGTGAGTAAGGTGTTTCCCAGGGCCTCAGGCAGGGATTTTCTTCTTCCCCTGCGGGAAACCACTCTCTACATTGTCCAAAATCTGAGCTCATTTCAGCCTGTACAGATTGGAGAAAGGTTTTCCTGGAGTTAAATGATGGAGGAGCTCTCAGGCCACGCTTTGCTGGAAATACCTCGGGGTGTCTGTGGGCAAGGGCACAACCTCTGCCCACAAATGAAGGGAATACAATAATGGCCTTTCCCTTCTCTTCCTTCCAGCATATCTGGAATGGAGTAGACTTTAGGATGGGTATTTTTAGGGTGTTCCAGGAAAGAGCGTTTCAGAAAAGGAGACATTGCCACCAGCAACAAGCTCACTGCAAATTTGTAGAAGCAAATCCTTTAAAAACTGCTTGTAGAAGCATCTGTGGGGTCATTTCCCAGTTCCCCCAGTATCAGCAGGGCTCTGGGTTAGAGATCAAGTTGTCACATCCATCCTGCACCTCGTGCCCTCCAGCTCAGAGCTCTCAGCTGCAGGAGCAGCCAGGAACAGGCTGGGCAGGGAAATAACAGAAAACTGGGATCATCAATGGAATAGCACAGGGAGGGAGGAAAACCACAGTGCCAGGGGTTAATTTGTAATAACTGTGCAATTTTAAGGACATTATAGATGGTTGTGTTTACTAATGACTCTCATTACTCGCAAACCCCTGGACCTGCTCTCCAGCTGCTACAGCTGCCCTGAGATGAGGATGCAGTTCTGATTCACACACTCTGAGATCACATTTCAGGGGATTCTTTGAGTGCTTAGCCCTCCTAACCCTCTCCATAAGACTGCACTTTGCCCAGAGCCCAGCACTGAACAATCCCGAGTGGTTCTGCTTGTGCTGCTCGGGGACACGCTCAGCTGCTGCTGTCATGGTGTGTGCTGAGTTTGCCCCTGGGACAGTCCCTGTGCTGAAACAGAAATAGAAAAAACATCCTCCCATTTGATTGCTGCTCTTTGAATCCATGCTGTAAAGAAAAAATCCACAGATCTACTCAGTCCAGCAGGGAAGTGCCAGTGAATTTTACAGTGAGGTCCAGCCAGAGTCTGATTTTTTTGGGAGCTCCAGGACTCCCCTGCCCACCCTTTGCTCTGAGCTCTGAACAGGGATGGGATGCCCATCACCTCTGTGAGCCCATAGAAATCCCACACCCCCTAGGGATGCCTGTTCTCCAGAGGGAAGCTGCTCTCGAGGTAGCCATGGGGCAATGGGATCCTGTGCTGTAACAGCAGCCCCAAAACCCTGGCTCGAAGCCCATCCCAGCCCTGTCCATGCTGTGGAGCACATCCAAGGCAGGACTGAGCAGGTTTGGCCTGCAGAGGTGGAGAACAGCCCTGAATTCCCCCTGGCTCACAGACAGCGAGGCCCAGGTTCCAGCTCTCCATCCACACTCACACAGAGCCCAAATCTGCCAGAGGAGCTCCTGGGCTACCCAGGGCAGCTCAGCAGCTCCAAGGATTTCACAGCTCAGCTCCACCAACAGCCACCAAACTCATCCTCGTGAAAACCACGAGTTCCTTGGATGAAAGCTTCTGCCCACTTTAATATTATTATTTATAGACATTTTAATATTTCTAATAGAAAGTAGAAGAGCTGGATGCTGCTGCCACGTTAAATTAGTTCCAATTGGAATCCATCAGAGGGTTTTTCCAATAGATTTCTTCCCTGACAGCTGGCTCAGCCTTCCTTCCACGGAGCAGGATAATGTTTCATGGTTTGCTGCCACTCTGGTACTTAAGATTTCAATTCTCTTGCTTTATTTGTAGCAAGTTAACTGCCATTAACAGAAACAATTCCTTCTGAAATGATAACCACCTTAGAGATGCCAAATCTAATAGTTCCATTATCCTTGATTACCTCCTGGAATTTAAGAGAAGGGAAAATTGCTCTGGTTTTATCCAGAGTATGAGCAACCCAGTTCATCTCCTCCACTGGGAATAGGTGTGGAAACCTCTGACTTCTCCTGTCAAAACCTGTTAGAGGCACTCAGAGAAGAGGTAAAAGCCGGAAAAAGAATCCAGGAGAAAGTTTCAGACAAAGGAAATTGCATTTTGGACCCAATAATGTGGGTCAGTGGGAACTCTCAACCAGGTAAACGAGGTTTTCTGGACTGGAAACAGCTCAGGAGCCATGAACAGGAGCTGTACCCTGAGAGCTTCTTTCACTGTTACTTACAAATCATGGAATGGGTTGGGTTGGAAGGACTTCAAAGCCCATCCAGTGCCACCCCTGCCATGGCAGGGACACCTCCCACTGTCCCAGGCTGTCCCCAATGTCCAGCCTGGCCTTGGGCACTGCCAGGGATCCAGGGGCAGCCACAGCTGCTCTGGGCACCCTGTGCCAGGTCTGCCCACCCTCACAGCCAGGAATTCCTTCCTGAGACTTCACAGCATGACTTCACTTTATAAGGCACAGAGCCATCAATCCTTCCCAAAATTCTTTTGGAAAGAGCTTATCTGGGATTTAGCAACTTCACCTTCAAGTTTTCCCCTTCCCCACTGTGCTGCAGGTTCTGTTCCAGCCCAGGAGCCTGGGAAGCTCCCAAGGCACCACTCCTGGTCCCTCAAGCAATCCAAATAAAGTGCTCCATTCTCCTCTGTAACAATGCCTCCACATTAAATAAATGAGGAATCAAGCAGCGCTCAACAATTTAAATAAAAACACCATTTGATTTGGGAGTAAATCCCTCAAAAAGGTGGCCGCTGACAATAATGGATTGCTCATCCCCAACGAAATAATGGCCTGCAGACAAAGAGCTGATAAAACCTCTTGTTCCTCTGCCCCTTAATTAAAAGCATTAACACAGCTTGTTTTTAAAAATCACCCAGCTCAGCCAAATGCATTTTTATTTGTCCCGATAGCTTTTCTCCCTTTAATGAGAAAGGAAAAGCAGAATTTGGCAGGAAGGAAGAGATGTTGAGCAGAATTATTGGGTTTTTATCCAGAACTCCACAGCGTTACTTCCTTGCCATTCTTTTGGTTGGTTCTTCTATAAAATCAAGTGAAGAAAGGTCAAGAAGAGCAGCTTTTATGAAATATCCTCCTCATGGATCTCTAAATAAAGATGAAGGAGATACAGGGGAAAACGTCTATCCTGCTCTATTAAGTTATTTTAATGGTCTTCCTTTCTTTAGTTCATAGTTATCATCTAATGATTAAAAAGTCTCAAGGAGATTACTCCTTCAATTCAAGGAAATTAATTTCCCCCCACAATTGGATTTGGCTTCCAATTTTACACTAAAGAGCAGGTTATAAAATATGTAGAAAAAAGATATTAAAAAAATAATTAGTGGGTTTACCATTGACTGCAAGAAGCTGAGAACTTCCAGGGTTCCTATTAATTCCTGTTAAACTGCTGCTGGTTCTAATAAACTTGGATCATGGAGTTGCTCACCTTCCACACCACAAGGCACTGCCCCACACTTGGAGCATTTGGGACAGTCCTGTACCTGCCCAGAAGGAAGTTCTCTGTCCCTCTCCCAACATTGCCATTCCTCAATTAACACACTGAATTCACACATCTTACAGTCATGGAATCATGGGATGGGTTAGGTTGGAAGACCTTAAAACTCCTCCAGTTCCACTGGGCAGGGACACCTTCCACTGTCCCAGGCTGCTCCAAGCCCTGTCCAGCCTGGCCTTGGGCACTTGGGATGGGGAATCCATGGAATAACCTGTACCAGGGCATCCTCACAGGGAAGGATGCCTTCCCAAAATCACAATGAGCAAATTTCCCTGCCCTCTGGCAGCTTGGCCCCATTCCCCTTGTCCTGTCCCTCCAGTTCCTGATGCAGGGTCCCTCCCTGCCTTCCCTGTGACCCCTCTGGACACTGGGAGGTGCTGGGAGCTCTCCACACATCCTGCTCTTCCCCAGGCTGGACAATCCAAAATTTCCCTGCCTGTCTCCATAGGGGAGGAGCTGCAGTCCCTTTATCAACTTCACAGCCTCCTCTGGCCTTGCCCCAACAGCTCCATGTCCTCCCCATGCTGGGGACACCAGAACTGTGCAGGGAGCCAGGTGGGCTCATGGCAACAATCCCATTTTCCACTTGGAGATTTCCCACTCCTGCTGCCTCTCTGCACCTCCATGACCCAGCTGGGGCTCACTGGTGGGATCCAGAATCTCAGCAGGAAGCTCTGGGAGCTTCTGAGCTCCAGGGCTGAAATTCAACCAACTCACAATATGCAGAAAATATCAGGTAAATTATCAAATTGAGGCCTGTGGCTTTAATTAGTGGCCTATCAATGATTTCCCTGATGACAGCAGGGAGAGGAAGAACACCACCTTTATTTTCATGTGACACTCTGTGATAAACACTGGATTTTCTCTTGGCCAGAGGCAAGATTAAGGACCTGCCTGCAAAAGAAACAACTCAGTCCCCCCTGCGCTCAGAGAATAAAAAATAAAGATTAAAGTCTGGGATGAGCAACACAGGCTTAGACAAGGGAATATTTGTGTGGAAATTTAATTTAATACAAGACCCTGCCCCAGCTGCACATTGTCCCCCTCAGCTTCATCCCACTCCCTGTCCTCAGAGGGGGCTGGGACACATCCAGCCCCTAAAAGAGAGGTGAGGATGGGGGAGAACCTCCTGCCTGGCCTGACCCTCCCAGCCTTCTCCCCATGGGCTCCTCAGCCACAACCCCAGACACATGGTGCCCCCATCCCAACCCTTCCTTACCCCATCCCAGCTCTTCCCTACCCCAGACACATGGTGCCTCCATCCCAACCCTTCCTTACCCCATCCCAGCTCCTCACAACCCCAGACACATGGTGCCTCCATCCCAGCCTTTCCTTACCCCTTCTTTAGCCCAAACACATGGTGCCTCCATCCCAACCCTTCCTTACCCCATCCCAGCTGCTCCCAACCCCAGTCCCCCCAGGCAGGCAGGCAGGATGCATTCCATGGAGTTTCAGGGTGTGCTCTGGAAGTGACCTCAGCCCTGGATTTCTGCAGGAAGGGCCTGAGCCAGGGCAGGAGGCTGCTGGCACTGCCCAGGCAGGAGCCTGATGGCAAAAGCCCCAGATCTACTGTCACACACAGAGCACATCTCCAAAGGGAACCACACATTCCTGTGGGACACCTCTGTGCAGAGCAGGAGCTGGGAAGAGCCACACTCCCAGCTCCCTTCACTGCCAGGGGAATGGAGAAAGCTGGATGTCTTTCCCAGGAATGTAACCAAATGTCCATGAAGGAATGGCATTTTAGTCCCCAGCAGCATCCCCTCCTTAATCTCATCCCCAGGGCAGCATCTCCAAGAGCTGTTCCTTGAACAATTCCAGTTTCCCTGCCCCAGTGCCCTTGGTTAATTGTCTGTTTCCAATGGGTTTATTTCCCTGCTGTTGCTAAGTACCACAGAACCTGTGAAACAAATTAAAAATAAGAGATACCACATAAAAGAGATGCTGGATTGAATGGCTTTGCTGAATTTACTGGAAATTAATACCACTTAAACTTGGCTGGGAAAACTGGATTTTTAAAAATACCTCTTATATCTACCCATGCCTGTGACCTTGCTGTACACACATTTGACTTTGTCACTGTTCTCTGCCTGCTCTGGGACTTCAGGCAAAGCATTTAACTCCTTTGTAGCTCTGTTTCCTCCTCTGTCAGGTGAGTTTAACACCTGGATGCTTTTGAGAACGACCATTTATAAATGAGTTTAGTGCTTTCCCCATTGGAGCTCCTGAACTCACTGCTGATATTGCTATGGGTGTCAAACCCTCAGTCTGGTGAGAAAAGCAGTGTGGTTTAAAAACTTCTGAGTTAGGGTTTGGTGTTTCCCAGCCTTGCTGCAGCCCCCTGCTAGAGCAGAGCTGGTGCCCCTGTGCCCAGGCACAGCCTGGGAACCACGCCTGATTTCCATTGCCTTGTCAAAGCTTAATGACAAAACTTCCCCTCCAGGATGAAACTGTTGCCTCAGCCACTGCCTAAAAGCCTTTTCCTTCCTGGTGTGTTCTCAAACCCCAAGGATGTCCCAGCTCTGAAGATCCCTGGATGCTTGGACCCCTCCTTCATGCCCCAGGCACTTTGTACAGGAGTCTCCAGATGGATGTGCTGCTCTAGGCTGCCAAAATGCCCATGGGCAGGGAGCAATTGTCCCCAGCTCTCTGTGTTTTGTCACCTGATGTAAAACTCCAGCCCAAGGATGGGGCTGATCCCATTCCCACAGTCCTCATGCCAAGAGCCCACCCAGCTCCCACCCTGTTGGGACCTCACAAAAGGCACCAGCCTGGAAAACCCTTCCAGGCCAAGAGCTCTGAGCTGGGCTGAGCCTTGCTCAGGGCCCTGAGAATGTGCAGAAGGTGCCTGGGGCTGTTCTCCATCACTGGAAATAACTCCAGGTGACACTTCCAATGATGCTCCTGTGCTCTGTCACAGCAGGGGCAGCATCTGGGGGCTGCCACAGTACAAATCCCAGAGAAGCCACCTTGGCCAAAGTTAATTTGATAATTACCTTCAAATGGGACTTGGTGCTGTTGAGAGACAGAGGAAATAGCTGCAATGGCAGGATTCTCCCCTGGGATGTGCTTGGAAGAGGGCTCCTGGTTTGAGCTGGTTTCCTGGTGCTTGCAGAGCACTCAGGGATGCTCTGTGCCTCACACTTGGGGCCCCTCTGGCACACAGGGATGTCTGCAGGTGCCTCCCCAGAGCTCAGGGCTCCTTCCCACAGTCCCTACAGCACCTCTGCAAACATCTGCATGCTGGGGGTTTGACCCTTAACAGGACCCATTTATCCACAAAGGCAGAACTGGGAAATAATCATGATCACTCACTGTGATTTATTAGGGACACTCCCACAGGAGAGGCCACAAAAGTCTCAGGCTTGGGGCTGAGATAAGGCACAGCAAGGTTTTCATTTTTGCACTGGCTCATACTGGAAGCCACTGACAAATGCATAAAAGATGCAAGAAAAACACTTTGCTTGGCTGGAAAGTCACTGCAAATCAAGGCACAAAGGGAGCCCAGATCAGCAGAGATGAGGAGTCAGGAAGGCTCAGGATCTGGTTAGCCTGGTTTTATTTTCCCTCTGTGACTGATCCCCTAAAGGTGTGACCCTCTGGAAGTCACTGTTGCATTTTCCCTGCACAGAAATGCTCCAGCACATCCTGTGAGCAGCCCAGGAGCTGAGCCCCAGCCTGGGCTCCAGCAGGGCCAGGGATGTTTGCTGCTGTCTCATCAGTTAAAGCATGGTCACCAGCAGGGGAGACAGCTCTGACAAAAGCAAGCAATTTGGAATTTTAACCTGAGCTGGGAGGTGAGGAAATCCAGGAGCCCCCACCTGTGGATCCCTGCTCAGGAAAGCTGCTGCTCCAGAACTGGGCAGGGAAGGAGAGCACACCCCTTTATTAACCCCAGCAGGGACCATCAGTCACCCAAACCCAGCCTCCAGCACCTCCTCAGAGCTCCCTGGGGGCTTCAATCCCACAGGAATCTCCATGAAGCCAGCAGTGTTTGTGCAGATCAGATCTATTTATTCCATGGCAGGGATGCATCACTCCCCAGGGCAAAGTCAGCCAGAGGCTTCCAAGTTCCCCCAGAAGTAGTTTAAAAGCTCATTTGTGCTAATTGGCAGCCTCTGAAATCCAGCTCATTGGCAGCTGGGAGCAGAGCAGGAGGGGCCTCAGCAGATCCTGGGATTTCACACTCACAGCACCTCCAAACCAGCCCACAGCCCCTCGAGAGGACAATAAAGCCTGATTGTAAATCCCAGATTTAAGGATTTGAGTTTGCACCACTTCAAAACCCCCCATGACAGCTGAAATTTCACCTCTGTGAAGGAGAAAGATTTTGTGGCTTTTAAAATCAGAAGATGGTTTGGGTTGGAGCCTTGCAGATCATCTCACTTCAACCCCTCCACCCCAAACCTTAAAGATCAGATGGAATAAAAAGGAAATAGATATTGAATATAAAAATATTCAAAGAGGAATAACACTGATTTCTTTAACACTTGGCACTTACAGCTTGACTGACAACAAAATGAAGTGCAGGAAAAGGCAAAGAAAAAAGGGGCCAAACATTTCTCTTTAGAAACCCTCAGGTGAGACCAGACCAGAGTTTGGGTGGCCAAGACTGCACATGCTCATCTAACCCCAAATGTAATCCTAAATCCAGTCCTTTCAGGGGGGAGCTCCTCATTCCTTGTGGCCACAGCAAAGGGAACCCTGCAGGTTTGGGGTCTCTGCTGCCCTGGGGTTTGGCTCCTGCTGCTGCTCACACTCCCTGAAGGGCCCTTCCAGGAATGCAGGAATTCCTCACCAGGAACACCACCCTTCAGCACTGAAACTCCATCTCCTTCCACTGTTGCCAGAGTGCTAATTAAATGATAATTACTCTGGGATGTAATATGTATAACTATCAGGCACTTAAGAGGGACGTGTTATTTACTTTGCTGTTTTTAACACGAGTATATTTTTTCTCAAGGGCAGCCAAGCAGCTGATTTTGAGTCCTGTTCTTCCTTTCCACCGAGCATAAAAATCACAATGAGCAAATTTCACAGGTGAACAAAGTTCTCTTTGTCTCAGGCACAACAACAACCATGCCCTGGGTAAAGCACTGAGCTGGGGCTGAGGGATCAGGGTTAACACCCTGAGCCTCAGCTTGATACCCAAACTGGGACTTGGGCAGTGATCTCTGCCCTATCTTCCACCAAAATACTCCTGCAGCTCCCACACTTGCTCCAAGTGACACCAGATGAAAGAAACTACAATAATTGACTTTTAAAGGTGAAGATGGGCTCGGGTGAGCATCTCTGCAGAACAAACCTGCTCTGTTTACAGCTGGAACACCATTTTTAATCCCTGAACACCCAAGCTAAACTGCAGAAATCAGGAGAGGAATCTCCCTGAGCAAATCATTGCCTGGAACAAAGATGCTGCAAGCCCTAACTGTGCATCTGGGGACAAACACACCAAGGGAACTGTGGCCTGCCACAAAGCTGAATTGAGAAGTAATTCCCCTGACAGGTAGAACAGAGCACAAGTCCCTGTCAGCTCCTAGGGAACAGCAGCATAGCAGAGCAGGGAAAGGCTGAGGCTGTGGTAAGGTCAGGCTGAGCTGGGGGAGCAGCACCAGGGCCCCTCTGGCACCACGGGGTGACTTTGGGGGGATTTTGGGGAGATTTTGCACAGTCACAGTCACACCTCCAGTACAACCACAACTCCCCCACTGGTCCCAGTTCTCTTTAAACCCTCAGCAGCTGCTCCTAAACACCAATCCCTCCTCAGCTCTACATTCCAGGCACTGCTGGAAGCTTGTGGTGGTTGATGCCAGCAGCAGTGAGCCCCTGGTGCTCTCTGACAGATCCCTGCAATGCCTGGAAGAGTCAGGAGCCTCAGGTCCTCAGGAATCCCAGGGATATTCCTGCAGACAGAGTTTAGGTGAGTGATTTCCATCCCCATCATGGGTGTGAGGAATGGTTATTGACAGCTGGAGCAGCTCCACTCCCTGGGAAATGAGGGAGCAGTGGAACAGCCCTGTAAGCACCTCCAGGAGCTGAGTAATGCATTTATTGTGACACCTCCTTGACAGCAGCTATTGCTGGGGAGGGAGCTCCCAGCTTTCTGTCCCCCTTCACGCATCCCTGGCACAGCAGCACAATTCCTGGGACACACAGCACATCCATCCTGTGCCTTTAACAGCAAATGTCACTCTCATGGCTCAGTGCTGGGGTTTGTTTTGTTTAAAACACTGAGCAAAGCTGATGGAAAAGCAAAATGGAAATGGGGAGAGCTGCAGTGAAATGTAAATGCAAGCCTGGTAAAGCTGATTGCCAGGTAAGGGAACTCAGGGGTGGAGAGGATGGTTTGGATTCACCTCCACCTGGATCAGTGCAGATCCACCAACCACAGACAGAGGCTGATGTTTGCAGAGGGATTTATCCCAACTGCTTATTTAAGGGTCAGGCAACTCAGCCAACAGCTCCCAGAGCTGAAATCCCATCCAGGGACACTGCTGACACCAAGAGACCCATGGAAATCTGTGCTCCTCCCACAGCTGCACAGGCTGGGAAGCACAAAGGGATGCAAGAGCTCTTTGAAAAGGCAGAGTGGAGCAATGCTGAGCACAGGAAAGTGCTGGAGATCAGCTCCTGACTTCAAGCCCTGAGCACCAGCACAGCCTTGATGGACTTCTGCTGGGAGGGGGCACACTGAGATCCCTCTGGGACTGCTGCTTGTGTTTCTTTTTTTTTTTTTTTTTTTTTTTTTTTTTTGGGGGGGGGGGGGGGCGGGTGTTTTTTTTTTTTTTTTTTTTTTTTTTGGGGTGGAGAGGGTGCTGGTGTTGTTTTTTTTTTAGTTTGCTTTGGCTCAGGTTTTTTTTGTAGGTTTTTTGTAGGTATTTTAAATCACCAAATGCAAAATGCACTGAGTTTTCTTAAATCACAGAATCCCAGAATGGCTTGGTTTTAAAGGGACTTTAGAGATCATCCCCCTCAAGCCCCTGCCATGGCAGGGACACCTCCCACTGTCCCAGGCTGTCCCCAATGTCCAACCTGGCCTTGGGCACTGCCAGGGATCCAGGGGCAGCCACAGCTGCTCTGGGCACCCTGTGCCAGGGCCTGCCAGGGAAAAATTCCTGCCCAATCTCCCATCTAAACCTGCTCTCCATCAGTTTGACCCTATTCCCTGTGTCCTGTCCCTCCAGCCCTTGTCCCCAGTCCCTCTCCAGCTCTCCTGGAGCCCCTTTAGGCCCTGAAGGGGCTCTGAGGTGTCTCCAAAACCTTCTCCTCTCTGTCCTGAACACCCCCAGCACTCCCAGCCTGGCTCCAGAGCAGAGTGCTTCCACCCCTCTGGAGCCTCCTCTTCCAGTGGAGACTTGATTCAAGACCCACTCCAAGTCATTAGCAAAGCCCTCAGCAATCCTGGGTGCCAAGAGTTCACTTTCCTATATGAAATGTATAAGGAAAAACTTTAAAAAATGTGTTTGGCTCACAGGCTGAGCAGCCAGGGGCCATCCCCAGGCAGCTCCTGCCCTCTGTCTCCTGGAAGTTGGGATGAAGAAGCTCAGCCCTGTGTCCAGGTGGCATCAGCCCAGGAAGAACTGTACCTGGAGAGCCAGGATTTAATTCCACACTGCACATGAGGGGAGCTTGTTTGATTTCAGCATTCAGGGAGTAGAAGAAATGCAGGAAACAGGGCCCTCTTCCCATCCAGTGTCATCCCAAGGAGCAGAACCTCATTCCCTGCAGGAATGGCTGGGAGGGAGTCGGACAGGGAATTCTGGTTCCCATCCCAGGGCTGGCACAGGCACAGGCACAGGCACAGGCACAGGCACAGGCACAGGCACAGGAGGGACTGCCTGTCACTCAGCCAGTCCTCCCAGCTCTGCAGGGTAAGAATCCATCTGTATCCTGATGGATAAAAATGCAGCTGGGAGCAGAGGGAGCTGCTCCCAACTCCTAGGGCAAGGTGACACCCTGGCACAGAGGATCCCACGGGCTCCACCATTCCCATTTGGCTCAGGAGGGATCTGTCTCACCCTCCAGCACTTCTGTGGCCAAGGGGCTGAGACTTCCTTGTGTTTTGCCTGGAAGTGGAGCAGTGTCAGATTCCAGGGGAAAGGATGTGCAGTTTGCCCTGGCACAGCTCCAAAAGGCTGCAGCCTTTAGCAAATCCAGAGTGATGGAATCCATGGGCTGGGAAAGACTGGAGGGAGGGGATGTCAGTGTCTGAAGCCCTAAAAAGAAGTTGGCTTGGCAGAGAACCTTTGCCAGGGGATCATCTGCAGAACTCTGCACATCCAAAGGCTGGGGAACCAGGGAGCTCATTCCTGCAGGACATGCTCCAAGAATTCCAATCCAGCTGCCCTCTGATTCTTGGACAAACCTAAATTGCATTTATGCTGTGTCTTTGCAGAGGCTTCCTGCTTCTGGAAAATCAGCAGTGGGAAGGAAAGACAAAAAATCCAGTCCTGTGCCAGGACCCACTGCTGGCTTTACTCCAGAGAGGAACAGCTCTGCCCTCTGTGCCCTTTTCCTACAAAGCACCACTGCCAAAAGAGCCAGGAGCACTTTGACTCCACTTCAGCTTTAATCAGGAATTTTAATCAGAAAAAAGGTGCTGATTTAACAGCCTGAGGCAGAGCAGGGAAGAGCTGAGGAGAAGCTGCAACATCTGGGTGCCAGGTGCAGGGCCAGGAGGTGCAAATGTTAAGGGGGGGATTGAGGACAGCCCCAAAGCCTCCTTGAGCAGCAGGATAAACGTGTACATAACCTCCATGGGACCAGGGCTGCCATGGAAAGGTTCCTAATCCCCACCTGAAACACATCTGAGCACTTCAGAGCTGCTGCTGAGCTGCACAGCCTCCTCACTGCAGTCCCATTGCTCTGAGAGGTGACACTGACATTTTCACAGGTGACACCAAATTGTGGCTGGCAGGCTCTCACTGAGGAATTCACTGGGAGTTAAGAGAACCATTAAACCCCAAATTGGGGGCTTGTGATGCATCTTGGAGATTCTTGCCTGGCAGTTGTAAAAATTCCAAGAGTTCTGTTCTACAAAACCCTGCCCAGATTCACATTCCCAGAAATTGCTGTTCCCTGCCTACAGCTGGGCAGCACTAAAGGGCAGCAAAGGCACTGAAATAACCTATCCTGGGGCAAAATCCCCCAGACTGGGGAAAAACCAACCCAAAACTTTGCTCTCATCAATAACCCTGAACCATCACAGTCCCAGACTGGTTTGGGGTGGAAGGATCTCAAAACTCATCCAGTGCTGGGATCCTGGAGATCTCTGTCCCTCAGCATTTAAAAACAGTTTGGCCAGTTTTGGTCCTAATTCTGCAAACACCACCTAGTGCAATGTTTGCAATTAGAAGATGTGAAAGAATCCCAAAATACATTTTTTCCATAGGATCAGTGCCTACTCCTGATCTCTTTAACCCCAACTCAGCAAAACCCTAAACACATCCTTGGCATTGAACTCCCACAGCTTCACATCCTTGATTTTATACATTCCACCCTTCTCCTGCTCCAGAGCTGCTTCCACTGAGGCCAAACCAGCTCATTCTAATCTAACACTGATAAACAAATCTGCTGCCTTCTCCCTGGAGGCTTGGGAACTTATCCCACCCTCCAAAGCTTTTAGGAGACAAAGGAAATCCATGCCCAGGGCACCACTGATGCAGCATTCCTGGGGTCACCATGAGATTCCAGCTCTTCATCTGGAGCATTCCTGAAAACCCAGAGGGGAAAGGAAAGGAAAGGAAAGGAAAGGAAAGGAAAGGAAAGGAAAGGAAAGGAAAGGAAAGGAAAGGAAAGGAAAGGAAAGGAAAAAGCCATTGTAGAGGTGGCAGGAGAAGGTTTGAGCTGCCCATAAAAAGCCAAATCAAAGCCATTTAAAGAAGGACAATCTGGGTTCTTAGACCTGGTTAAAGCCACAAATTTATTTATCTCCCCTCAGCTTCTGGTGCTTGGCAGTGCAATGAGCAGAAGGTAAAAGGGGTTGGCTGCTGCCCTGCTCTGCCTTCCTTATTCCCTGCACAAACCTGGGATCTGCATCCACAGCTCTGCCCTTGGGTGGCTGCACAAGCTCACCCCAGTGCATTTGTGACTGGGGCTGCAGGAGCTGGAGCTGCTCTCCAGGTCCTGTGCTGGCTGCAAAGAAGGAGATGACTTGGAGTGATGTTAGAAACACCAAACTGCCCCAAAAGAGTCAAATCTCCAAAGCACAGGCACGGGGCTCTGGGCCATCTGCTGGGTTTCCATTCCTGCTCCTCCCAGGTGCTTTGCTGGGAGCTGCACCTCCCTCACACTCCCAGAAGCTTCCCAGCTCTTTTTTTTAATACAAGTATTTAGCAGCAAAGCTCACCTGGCCAATGCAGGCACTGGAAAACCCCTGTGCACTGCCACAGGACATCAGCCCACCACAAATGCACACACCCCCAAGTCCCAGATTCTGCAGCTCACCTTCCAGAGCTGGCTGAAAAATTCAGCTCTCCCTTTAAACACAAAAATTGCTGCTCTTTTGCCTTTTCTGAGTGCCCCAAGTGCCTCCAGACTTGCTTTTGAACCACATCTGAGAGTCAGATGCAAGAGCCAAAACTCTGCAGTTCCAGCCTGGGATTTGGAGCATCTGTGTGGTTGTTTTTTCTCCCCATTAATTTAATTTGACAGAAATGAGCAGGGAAGCTTCTGGCTCCCGTGTGGGCAAAGTGGATAAACAGCAGGAATTTTAAGGGAAGCTGAAACTAAACTGAAGAGAAAGAGGCTGGTGCCCTGGCTAACAGCCTTGTGTGCTTCCTCTTCCCATCCCAGGCTCCGTGCCCTGCATGCTATAATGAGACTCTTTTCCTGCTCACCACTTGTTCCAACCTATCCTTTGTGTTTGATTTGGACCATTTTGACTGGAAAAACAATACATCTCCCAGGATAGATCCCAGGATGCAGGAGGAGAGGCAGTGGCCCATCAGTGCCTGGCTGCCCCCAAACCCACCAGATTTGGACTCCAGAGCAGCAAATTTTTATCCTACTGCTCTGGAAAAAGCTGCAAGAGTGAGTAATTCCTTAATGGGAAAACATTTGTGCAGCTCTGTAGTGAGAACTGCGTGAATTTAACATCCCAATTATTCTTGCAGAGTTAAACCCTTGTTTGGTTTTATGATTTCCCTGTTTTCCAGTGTGGGCAGACTCAGCCCCTCCACTCTGCCCCTCATCCTGGATCCAGCAAGACTCCTTTGAGAGACAGCTCCTGGATCCAGCAGGACTCCTTTGAGAGACAGCTCCTGGATCCAGCAGGACTCCTTTGAGGGATGGTTTCTGGATCCAGCAGCACTCTTTTGAGGGATGGCTCCTGGATCCAGCTGATTCCCAGCCTGTGGAGCAGCCATGGGATCGATCCAAAGGATCATCTCTGACCTCTCTGAGCACAAGCTTTGCCAAGCTGCAGCACTCCTGGATCTCTTCACAGCCTGAAATGCATCCAGGCCTGAAGAAGGCTCAGGGACTGACCCCACTGCTGGATTGGGATCTGTTCCCATGGAGAGGGGACAGGGTGACTTTCTGTGCTGGCTGGAAGGGGTGCAGGAGCTGGAACTCAGGGATGTGTGAAGGCAGGGCCAGGCAGCTCTGCCCTCAGCAGAGCTCTCACAACAATCACTCACACAGCCCTGAACCTCTCCCATCCCTCTCCAATCAATGGAAAAGCTGGGCTCAAGAGGAGGAAAGGTTTTGCATTCAGGTTCAGCTAGGAATGGGGTTTTGGTCCAACCAGACCTTCCAGGGATGCAGGGGCAGCCACAGCTCCTCTGTGCCAGGACCTCCCCTCCCTCACAACAATTCCTTCCCCAAGTCTGACTAAGCTCCCCTCTGGCACTGGGAGCCATTCCCTGTGTCCTGGCAGTCCAGCTCCTGCTGCAGGTCCCTCTGTGCCTTCCCTGTGTCCCCTCCACACCCTGGAGGTGCTGGGAGCTCTCCTCACCTCCTGCTCTTCCCCAGCTGTGCTGCCCCAATACTCAGCACCAGCTGCTTTGGGATTTTCCACAGGGTTATCAGCCACTCATGGACAATGTAAACAGTGAAAAAGGCTCTGCTCTGGGAGAGGGCAAATGGTTTAGAGCTGAAAGAGGGAGATGCTGTGGGAGAGAAAGCCACTGCAGCCCTCTCTGTCAGGAGGGACAAACTCCAAACTCCAGAGAGTCCAGGCACAGAGATGGGGACAGGGACACACAGGGCTCTGCTTGTGCCACGAGCTCTGGTGGCTCTGTGAGAGTCAGGATCCAGAGAAATCACAATCCAGAGAAATTCAGAGCACATTGAGGCACAGCACATTCCTGCCCCAGCACTAACACATTTTCTCTTAACTATTTTCTCTTAACCATTTTCTCTTCTTAACTATTTTGAAAACTTTCAAAGATTAACCCCCTGAAAAATCCCCAAAGTGACATTTTTCAGGTTTCAGGTGACCTGAATGCCTGATTTCCATTCAGCTTCACAAAGACACGGGCATGTCCTTCCCACCAAATCATGATGGAAACCAAAATCCCTGACAAAACCCACTGAGGACTGAAGAGCTGCCTTAGTGCTGCAGAGCTGCCATTTCAGGAGCTGCCAGCAGAGTTCTGCCCACAGCAATCCAGGAAAACTAAAAATGAACTTTTCCAAAGCAGGGAGTCCTGTCCCCAAGGTCACCCACAGCACAGGCACCTGCTTGGGGCTCTCCCACCTCAATGGCTCAGCAAAAATAGAGAAGAAAGTGGGGTTGGAGGGCACTGCCTTTGGGGCTGGGTTATTTTGAACCCCAGTGCAGAGAATAATTCATTATGGGCATGATCAACACAGAGGGATCAGCTTCACAAAACAACCAGACAGCTTCAATTTAATTTTTAAAAGAAGACTATTTTCATTTGTACAAACACGGAAAGCACTTTAGTGCAGCACTTCAGAAATATTAAACTGGTGGTGTTAGAGTTGTTTGCATCAACCAAAGAGGATAAGAAAGGCAATACAATTTCTAATGCCTCTATTAATAAAATTTATACAGGCTCGAGACAGTGAGAATGGCTCTTGTGAACAATAAGCCCTTGCAGAAGCTGAGTGCTCTCCCTTAATTCACTGTTCCACATCTGCACTGCATCTCCCAGGCTCAGGAAAGGGATTTAAAATCCTTGGAATTTTTATGGAACGTGAGAACTGCCAGCAAATTCCACTGTCTCAGCTCTGTATTCCCAAGCAACAAAGAAAAGATGGAAAAATAGCAGGAAATATAAGGAGTGCTGGGGAAGCACTGCCACAGAACACAGGTTATTATTACAAAACTTTGTAATTTAGGTAATTAATTTCCTGATTTATTTTCATATTAAATGTTTCATGCAGTGCCCTGGATGCCCTGACAATCAGAACATTCAACATCACAGCTGAGAGACAGATCCAGTGTATTTTCCAGTACTGTTCTCTTGGAAAGGGCCTTGCCTTGATGCAACATTTCAGGCAAAGCCCAGCAGCCAAATTGTGCCTTCTGACATTCCCAGCCCCCAGGAGAGCCCTGGGCTGCTCCATGTGGCACTGAACTGAACAGAACCCAGGATCTGGGGATCAGCACAAGGAAATTTGGATATTGGGAAGGAATCCTTCCTTGGGAGCAGGGCAGGCCCTGGCACAGGGTGCCCAGAGCAGCTGTGGCTGCCCCTGGATCCCTGGCAGTGCCCAAGGCCAGGTTGGACACTGGGGCTTGGAGCAGCCTGGGACAGTGGGAGGTGTCCCTGCCATGGAACTGGATGGGCTTTAAGGTCCCTTCCACCCAAACCATTCCACCATTCTGGTCAATTCAGTTCCAGAGGTGACATTAATGCCAGGGGTGATGCCATCCCCATCACACCTCAGCTCTGCTTCCCTCTGACACCATTCCCTGTGCAGCAGCACAGCAGCAACAGCCCCCTTTGCTGGTTTAAAGTGATAAAAAGTCAAGACCTCGAGAGTAAAGAGACAAAATTTTAAAAATAATTCATCTGCACCTCAAGCCCCATCCCAGGCAGGCTGGATCCAGGGCCATGCACAGCCAAGAAATTCACTACATCTTCAGAAAACATTCCCTGTTCCCTTGTCACCACAGGAGCACACTGAGGCACAACACATTCCTGCCCCAGCACTAACACAAAACATTCAACAGGAGCAAGTCAAGCTTTAACCTGCAAATCCCATCAGCTTTTTCAGGGATGCAGGGAGCCTGTGCTGTGTGTGCCCACACATCCCTGCCTGCTGGGCTCACCCTTGGGACAGAGCTGGGCTCATCCTTGGGACAGAGCTGGGCTCATCCTTGGGACAGAGTTGGGCTCATCCTTGGGACAGAGCTGGGCTCATCCTTGGGACAGAGTTGGGCTCATCCTTGGGACAGAGCTGGGCTCACCCTTGGGACAGAGCTGGGCTCACCCTTGGGACAGAGTTGGGCTCATCCCCAGGGACAGAGCTGGGCT